>JAOPJM010408694.1:0-11321 GCA_027124095.1 Muusoctopus leioderma | reverse complement strand
TCACTCCTTGAATTTCTACAGCTGTTTGAACTTGGACGCCTATATACATATCACAATAACATATACATATCACAATACCAACAAATCTAGATGTGATACAATGTTTTAAGGTGCATTTTTGAACTCAGCACCTATGATTTGACCAAAATCACTTATTTTTGTTCATGCGGAAAATTTTGTGTTGCATAGTGTTATCTATGTTACTGTCACTTTGAAGCTTTCTGACAACATAGCCGTACGTGACCTTTCTACAAGCAGAAAACCTTTCATCTGATTATTGGTTGGTGTAGAGCTGTGCAACTTCCCTGTACTCTTGGTTATCAGTCAGCGAATAATTCCCAAGAAGCTCCTTTTCAACTCTTATGATGCTATTTACCTCATGTGTGAATACTTGACCGACAGATGCACTTCGATGCTTGGTAGTAAGTAGATATTTTCGAAGGGATATGATGTGATATCCAAAGGCAGTTTGAATCAATGTTAAGCCTCTGCCGCCTTGTTTTCGTTTTAGATAGAGGCGGTCAATATCACTGTTGATGTGGACATTTCTGGTGGTCGTTAATAGTTTTCTGGTTTTAACATCAATGGCCCGAACCTCATTTAGCGTCCAACTGAGTAGTCGAAATGTTAATATGAGTACTGGTACAGCAAACACATTGTGGGCTACTGATTTATTGTATGCAGAGAGCTCTGAAGACCATATTTTTTTCATTCGGGTGTAATATTACCTGATTACTTGTTCCTTGTTACAAGGGTCATCATAGGATGTATTTTTATCCATCCCTAGGTACCTGTAGCATTCCTCGTCGGGTACCGGAGAAATAGTGAGGCCATTGATAGAGGTGTTGCTAGGCTGGCTTGTGGTTTTCCCTCATTTTACAGTCAGGTAGAAGCATTTATCCTGGCCAAACTCCAACCTCATATACTTTGAGAATGTCGCAACCGGTCAAGGCTCTTCTTAATATCATTCATATTCTTGGTATATACTTTCAGGTTGTCCACAGAGATGTGTTAGGTTAGTATTTCTTTCCTCCTGTAAGCTTTACATACCCTTCAGATTTCCCCAACAAAAAGGACAAAGGATTTACTGAAAATATAAACAGCATCACAGAGAGACTGTTTCTTTGAAATATACCACTGCCATACTGTATCATATCAGTGACAATACAATCACTTCCTGTATTTAACTTCAGGTTGTCTATAGCTCAGGACGAAGTCAGGTTGTCTAGGGCCTTGATTGTGATCTCTGGAACTTTAGCATCCACGAATAGGGAACAGAATCGAATGCTTTCTTGTAATCCAGCCAGACTTAACCAAGTTTCTCTTATGCTACTGCACTACTGGCATCACAGTTTTGTTAATTAGAAGTTGCTCAGCAGATCTCCAAACTCCTTTCTTCTTAGTTGCTTGTTCGGCTGTGATGATATCTTTACTATCACAATGATCCCGGAGGAATAGGTTCAGACAGGCTGTATACATTTTATACATTAAATTCGCCATGTGAGTTTTTGTTTTGGTGTCAGATTTGTTTCTGCCAATACCAACCATCTTGGTATATTTATATATCAACTGTGAACTTTCTGGCAAAGGTCAATAAGGTACTCCCGATAGAAGGTTAGTTTTTATACCAGTAGTCTTAAGAGTATTACCATTGTAATACTGTATGCTTTTGGTGTCGTTCAAGATCAGTACTTTTTTCAGATTTCTTCAAGCCACACTGCAACATGGTTAAACTCCTTTTTCTCACTCCAGATTTTTCTCCAGGATGAACCTGTATCTTCCTTAGAAAGAGCCTCTGTGATTTTTATTGATTGTCCCCTCATCTCTCTGTCGACTGATGAAAGATTTCGACTGTATTCTCCTCAATTATTTTTATTTCAGCTACTCTCTTCTGATACCGGAGTTTCTTACTGACAACTTATAACTCTTGTTTGGAGGTGATCAATTTATTTTCAAGTGTTTTCCAAGTATTTTCCCATTATATTTCTCACTTTTTGTTGGTGAGGATTGCAGTTATTTGTTTATTTGCATTTGATGAGTACGCCACATAACTGATAGTCTTCCGTAGATCAACGATCGTTTTTTTAAGTTTTCCAAATCCACGATGAACTTTATTTTATTGTTATATCTTTGTTTGCTTTTACAGTATCGTAAAGGTACTACTTAACAGTTGTGGAAAAGGAATATAAACAGGCGTTTTTTTGCCAAAATGAAGGGGCATTACTCTGTAGTAAATAGTCTATCCTTATATCGTTAGTCACTGTAAACTCAGTGGGTCTGTTATCCATACTCCTCAAATATGGTCTTGCAGTGGGATTTTTAATAGGGAAATAATCTTTTTTTGAAATATTTCATTAAGAATACATTTCAATTGTTTATATTCTTCGTTATCCCATCTCATAATACGCTTATTATCGTGATTACTCCTATGGCCACGGACAGTTAGATGTGGAAGGTTAGCTTTATTTCGAAATAACATAATGGAAGCTGCAGTCTGGTCTGTTGTCATATGTGGTGTCACACTTTCTCTTTGGATATGTGTTCTGGGAATAAGTTCGTTTATATTATTTGTGCACTGTCCTCACTTTTGGGAATAAAATTGCAATCATCAACCCTCCTTTTGCGTTCACCAAATGTTGCTTGTTGAAGTAATTATTTTGTGAAATAATTTAGCTCTGGAGGAAAGTCATTCCTCTATAGTTTCATTCTATTCATAGAGAGCTAACAGAGGGATCTTTGTTTGCCATATCATAGCAATTACAGGAGTCATTATTGAATTCAAAACTACATGAAAAATGTACTTTGAACTTTATTATATATATATATACGACGGGTTTCTGCAGTTTCCGTCTACCAAATTCACTCACAAGGCGTTGGTCGGCCCGAGGCTATAGTAGAAGACACTTGCCCAAGGTGCCACTAAGTCGGACTGAACCCGAAACCACGTGGTTGCGAAGCGAACTCCTTAACCACCCAGTCATGCCTGCGATTTTACTTTGAGAAGCGAACACAGCCGCTACTTTACAACAGCATAGAATATGACGGCAACAGCTGATCTCATTAAATTAGTTTACGATATATTATTTAGTAGCTTGTAAGATTTTATTTGTGTTTAGGTAGAGTGGTGAATTATTGAATGACGTACGTCAAAAATTCTCAATGAATTAAAATTTGACAGTAAGTTGTATAAAAGAAACTAAAATAAAGAAAAGAGGAGATAATTTCAAGAAATTCAGAATTAATTTCATATGAAATTTCAATTTCATGTTTTTATTTGCGTTTGTTTGTGAGAATTCATGTGTATATATGTGTTCGTGTGTGCGTGAGGCCGTGTTTGGCGTTTGTTCTTTGTTTGAAAGACTTCTTTTTTTTTTAGGAAAAAAAGAGAAAAAATCATAACTTGTTCCATGATTGCCAATAACCTTACCCCCTATACTTTTCACGAGTCAACGAATGAGTCTCAAATCTCCCTCAAATCATAACCTACCGTCAAATAAAAGGACATACTGGATCATGTCTGGCGTACACTATTCGAGGACAAAGGACGGTATGGTCATGGCTGTCTACTCTATTTTGACTGACCTGGGACTAAACAATAACAACATCATACAGTCCGACACAATGAGGAAGCCCCGACGTAGTCGCTAGGCTTGTTAAAAATAGCAGCCAAATCTCCCTCAAATCACACCTTACTTTCTTATAAAAGGTAGGACACATTGAATAATGTAATCCCAGATACATTATACATGAGAAAAGGACGGGATGGTCATGGCTAGAACACTTTTGATTATAGGTCTGCTCGATTAGGCTGATATAAGTCTAAACAACAACAACCACAGCATACAATCATACCATGTTATATTTTGTTTGGAAGCCATTTTTCTTTAGCAAAAAGAAAAAAAATCATAACTCGTACCACGATTGCCAATAAACGTACCACCTAGACTTTCAACAGCATACAATCATACTACAGCCACCACCACCGCCGCCACTGCCGACGGCTGACGCCACCACCATTACCACTTCTTTCTCTTCCTCTTTCACCTCCTCCTCCTGCTAGGTCTATAACTGAAGAATGAGAGAGAATTGATGTAGGAGAAGCAATCTTAGTATTTTGCTCCTTTATGTGGAGTAACAACTCATCTAGTAATTCCAGTATTTTGTTTTGGAGAGTATTATTCTGCTGGCATGAACTAATTGGTAATGAAAACTTGGATAGAGCACGTTCAACGGGAAGAGATGGGTATATTTACTATTGGGGAGGATGTACCGAATAATGTATCTGAATGTGGTCCAATAACCCACATTTGAATCTTTTCGGCCACCTCCCTTGTACACGAACTTTTATGATTGTTTCGCTCATCATAACCGAGTTCCATGAAGTGTGGAATTTCCAGAAGCTCATCTCACGTTACAAACAGTTCCGCAGTGTAGAGGGTTTCCATTTCTTTTCAATAAAAAAAAAAGTAATGGTAAATTTATCTAATTCTTTACAAAATCACCACCTTATAAATATTGATGTCTTAGTGCAGATTAGTGATGGTGATTCTTACCAATCGTTTGGCTGACTATATATGATGGTTTCGATATAAATTTATCCGGTTTTAACCACTTCTCTTCACTTCACCATTACCTCATTTTTACTCCTAAACTTAATGGACAATTTTCCGAAGTCTACAATGTTCTAGATACTGACTATAATTCCCCACACCATATCCTTTTGAAGGCTCTCTCGTTTCGTCGCCTGATATTACGTTTACGCAGTGAATATGTTGTTGTTGTTGTTGTTTATCCCAATGTCAGCTCTGACCTATGATCAAAGACGTTCCAGCCATGACCATCCTGTCTTTCATTCAAACAAAGTCTATCTAAGATTACATTATCCAATCTGACATTCACTTTTTTAAGACGATAGAGTATGATCAAAGGAGATTTGGTTGCTATTTCGACCATGCAGATGCTCCCTCATATATGTTTATTAATGGAAGTATAAATGGAATGTAATGTCTTTTTCTCTGTCTCCATGAAATGAACTAGGTCGACGATGACACCAGTTTTTGTAGTTACTACTTCGTTCTTGTCATTCTTTCGCCTTATTCTTTTCTTATTGCTTTTACATAGTCCATGGCTGGTGCAGCCATATCTTGCGTTATTGATACTTTTTTTTTTGGTTTTCGCCGACTGTTGATATATTTTACCTTGGGTGGTCGCCGTCTTGACAACCACATGCTGGCTCTAAACAGCCAGACAGCGAAGTTTCAATCTGTTATGATTTAGACAAAAACTTTTGTTCTAGTATTTTCCAAAATAAATGAATTGTAGTGGTGTCCTAATATGTATGTTTTCCTTTCCCTAAATCTGCCTGTGTTTGACAGACTTATAAAAATCACTATCTATTCACAAATTCGTAAGATGTATTGCCGATCGTAAAAGCTGAGTATTAAAAGCAGAAACCTGAATTTAGCTGCACAGAATCAATGTCTAGCCACACACACAAAAGCAAAATAGTAACACAACAGCCAAGCATCAACTACAGACTATGTGATCAGCACAGAGAAACAGTTGTCCATATCATTTCTGACTGCTCAGTTATTGCTAAGTCTGAATATATCCACATACATGCCCATGCTGGCAGCTATCTCCATTGGACAATATGCCGACACTTCAATATGAAAACTGTGATGAAGTTGTATCAGCATGTACTAAAGTAAGTTTATGAAAATTACCTGATTACGATAATCTTGGACATAGCTGTTCAGACTGACAAGGAGATCAAAGTGAACTGCCCAGGTCGACTTTGCATTTCATCATGCCGAGGTCGATAAAATAAATACCAGTCAAGTACTAAATCGATACGATTGACTGTACTCTTGAACGGTAGCGGGCGATGGGGGAGATTTGGTTGCTATTTCTATCAGGCCGAACGACAAAGTAGAGCAGGGGTGGAGAACTCCTCGCCTTCATTCAAATTTTAAAGTCTCCGTTGACGACATCTCTAAAAACTCATTAAAATAACCCAGTTGAAACCCAATGACCCAAGCAGTAATTAAATATAAGTTGCATTAAGATCAGTTGATCGAAACTTTTGGACAATATAGACAATGAAGATTGGAGTGGATCTGGTTGTTAAAGAAAACTGGTGAAAGCAACGCACATGTTTTGGTCTTGAAAGCGGCGCCCTAGCATTGCCACAGTCCAATCAATGTACTTTGATAAAGTAAACAGTAGGATTCGAGGAAACTAGTGATGGTCTGTGGCGGCAGCAATTAGTGAGTATAAACAGTTCAAAGGCGGAATAAATTGGTTTCCTGCAAGGAAGAGGAAAAGTCTAATATCTCGGGCAGTATACTTCGTCAAAGACATGTTTCCTGATGGTGCCGAATATATAGATTCTCCTAGTCGACCTCCTCCTCTTTAACATGTTTGCAGTTTGGCAAAAGCCTTATATATATTTTTTCTTCCCTTCTCCAGATCTTCATCCCCTCTTTCCCTCAGTTTTCAAATTTGTCAGCATTCTTGTTGATTATCTAATTGTCTTCCCTTTTCTTGATCTTTTCCCCCTCCCTTCTTCGTTTTTCAAATTTACCAGCGCTCTCATTTATTATCTCCCTACTTTGATTGCTGTCCGGCGCGTGTTTCGTCTTATGGCCTCCCTTTCCCGTATTCTTCACTACTTTTATTTTTTCTCCATCTCACTACTCTCAATCTATTTATTCGGTACCATCAGTGTGTGTGTGTGTGTGGGGGGAATACCAGGAGCCCCTAGATGATCATTTGTTGATGAAGACCATGTCAGCAGTCTATCAACAGCTGTGGGATCACTGTCCAGATGATGTGGGACCATTCATGGCTCTACTAAGACCGACATTACTCAGGGTAAATTTCGGAGCACCCAATTTGCAGAAGGTGACAAGAGTTGTGGGGTGCTCTGATATTACCTAGGTGACGGCTTTTCACCCCTGTGTGGAAAGGTTGCCCTTATTTGTATCTATTTTTAATTGTTTTGTATAAAAAATTTAAACTTGTCTTAAAATATTGTATTATGCCCCCCCCCCCCTGTTTACTATATATATGTACATTCCTACATGTTTTGATGCCCATTTTGTATGACGTGTTTTGCATTATATGTATGGGCCCTTGAGAAAATGCCTTGCGGTATTTGTCCTACCTCTTTACGTTCTGAATTCAAATCCCATCGAGGGCAACTTTGCATTTCCTCCTTTCGGGGTCGATAAATAAAGTACCAGTCACGTACTGGAGTCGATGTAGTCGACTGTTCCCAACGCCAACATTTTCTGACCATGTGTCTATGTTAAGAACAATTATTATTATTAGGCAGTGGATTGACAGAATCATTAGAGCGTCGGACAAAATGCCTTGTGGTATTTGTTCCGGCTCTTTACTTTCTGAGTTCAAACCCCGCCGAGGCCAACTTTGCCTTTCATCCATCTGGGGTCGATAAACAAAGTACGAGTCAAGTACTGGAGTCGATTTAATCGACTTACGTCACCCAACAAAATGTATGGCCTTGTGCCAATATTAGAAAGAATTATTGTATCTTGCAAAGAGGGGTGGATTGGCAGAATCGGTAGAGTGACGCGCAAAAATGCTTTGCGATGTTTGATTTACGCTCTGAGTTCAAATTCCGCCAATGTCGGCTTCGCCTTTTATCTTTCCGGGTACGATAAAATGAAGTACCAGTCAAGTACTGAAGTCGATATAACCCACTATACTCCTTTGCTCAATTTTGTGTCCTTCTGCTTGTGTTAGAAATCATTATTCTAGCTGGCGACGTAGAGTGATGGCAAGTTTTAAGTGAATATAATCTCCAATGCTGTTTCGATTCCCAGCCAAAGTCATTTCGCTTTACTTATGCTGATAATGCTCATAGAAAAGGTGTGACATCACATTAATAAAGGTCTTAAGTAAAAAAGAAATCAATCATTTAAAAACATAATTATGGCTGATGTCATAGAGAGACTAAGTTTTCAATGAACAGAGTTCACGTGCCGATTTCGACTTTTATTTGGGATCGCTTCGTGGCTTTAGTTTCTTTTTTTATTTCTTAGTATGAGGAAGAGGATCAATGTTTTTGAATGCTTTCTCAGACTCCTCGGGAGTCTGATGTGGTCAATGGTTCAGTTTTAACTTCTATTAGTCGACGTTTGCAGGCAGAGAACCAGCTCCAGTGATTTGCATTTCTAGCGTCAAAAGATTGAGTAAAGTGTTTAATATGAGGCTGGATGAAAGTGGAAGAAAGTCTTCTTTTATTTTTAAATTCAGAAGAGAAAGGTAATGATGTCATAACATCTCCATCTCTCCTTCTTATCAATCCGGGGCCATGATAATATCTCGTCTCTTTAATAAGAAAAATTAAATTTATATTTTATGATTCTGAGTGAAGTAACATTGGTTCTTAGATACACTAAATGAAGTCTTCGTCTTCATATAGTGTATCTAAGGCAGGTCAGCCTCATGAGCTTATGTTACCCTTATGTTCTCTTGCGGGAGGCCAGCTCTCCATACAGCAGGTGTTTCGGGATCCTCTCGTCTGACTTGCGGTGTATGTGACCCAATCAACGGAGACGTCGTTGTTGGATCAGGATGAGGAGGCTGGGTGTCTGGGCACGATCCACGACCTCATTATTGGTGACTCTATCAGTCTACTTGAAATCCAGGAAGTGTTTCAGGCTGCGAAGGTGGAAGGCATTAAGACGCTGCTCTTGTCTGGAGTAGATGCTCCAGGTCTCACTGCCGTAAAGCAGTTTGCTGAGAATGCAAACTCTGTAGACTGCAACCTTGGTGGGCATCGTTAGCTTGCTATTCTCCAAAACCCTCTTTGTCAGCTTGGCTAATGTTGAAGATGCATTCCCGATGCGTCTGTTGATCTCAGACTCTAGAGAGATATTATTCGTGATGGTGGAGCCAAGGTATGTGAATTCGTTGACTACCCCCAGGTCGCAATTGTTGATGGTGATGGTAGGAGACTGTTCAATTTCTTGACCCAACACTTTGGTCTTCTTCAGACTGATGGTCAAGTTGAAGTCCTGGCAGGCTCTTGAGAAGTTGTCCATAAGGCGTTGCAGTTGCTCCTCAGAGTGTGTTGCCAGTGTCGTGTCGTCTGCATACAACATTTTCCTGGTGAGTACTTCACGTACTTTGGATTTCATCCTAAGTCGGACAGACTGAGCAGTTTCCCATCTGATCTTGTGTGAAGGTAAACACCATCAGTTGATGTTCTAAAGGCGTGTTTCAGCATGGCAGCGAAGAAGATATCAAACAGAGTTGGGGCAAGTACACAGCCCTGTTTGACACCACTGCGAATGTTGAAGGCTTCCGAAGAACAGCCGTCAAACTGAACGTTGCCCTTCATGTCTGTATAGAATTACTGAACAATCTCAAGGAGCCTTGATGGACAACCAAGTTCGAAGGCTTTGGTGAGGTCGATGAAAGCAACGTAGAGTAGTTATCTTTGCTCTCTGCATTTATCTCGTAATTTTCAAAGGGAGAAGATCATATCGATTGCGGAGAGTTTTGGTCTGAAACCACACTAAGACTCGGGATATCAGCGATTTTCTACAGTCTGATCAGGACCACGTTGGCGAAGACGTTCCCAACGATGCTCAGTGAAGAGATTACTCTGTAGTTATTGTTACAGTCGCTTCTGGCCCGTGTGTTCTTACACAGGGTTACAATATTGCAGTCTCGCATGTCCTGTGGCATTACTCCTTCTTTCCAGCACTGGTACAGTAGTTCATGTATCTGGTTTAGTAGGACGCCGATGGCATTTTTGATCTCCGCGTACATTCCACGGATATCAAATGATGACTGAATGCTTTCACAGAGTTGTAACCCATAGTCATTGGCAGAGCGTCTGGTTGTTTTCTAGGCCTCTCTTCTTGCCCTTCTTAGTGCTTGCATGGTTGCTTGGGTGGGTTAGCGTTTATGTTCTAGTAGTGCAGGACGTTTTAACTCGACGGCAGAGGTTAGCTTGCTTGAGCTCGCTTCAAACCAGTCCTGGATCTTGGCCTGTTTCTTCCCGAAGGCCTTGAGTGTAGTGCTGTGGATGTTGTCCCTACGTGAGTCTCATCTCGATCGAGCATCTCCTTCTGTTGGGTCTGCAAGGAAAGCATTCTCTAGTGACTTGGTGAATTCTGCCACTTTGTCTGAGTATTGTATCTTATTGGCGTCGATGCACTACCTACTTAGAGGCCTGGTGTAGTGCATTTTCTGTAGCCGAAGTTTGATTTTGCAGCAAACTTAAAAATTTAAGGTTAGCAAAGTTTATTACGTAGGTAAGGGTAAGGTAGGACGGTACTGTTGGTTGAATATTCATTGATTATTTCGGTAAATTAAGGTACAATATTAACGTTTAGCTCCTCAGTTAAAGAAATGTACTCACACTGGTATTAGTTATTTGTTCCTTTAGGCTTGTTAAGTTAGCAATTCTTTCTTATCTTTCTATCTTTCTCCGTCTCTTTCATACTCAATGACTGACATGAGCAGCGGGTATTGCTTCCGCCGTTTAGTATTTCCGGTTTTCTGATGAATACATCTTTTCCTTACTAGCAGTCTTACAGGGCCTGTACTTTATGTTTTGGAGTAGAGCGAGGTTTGTGTTTTTAATATTTATATTAATGTTATATGTTCAGTCGATTTCATTTGCTGTATAGATTGAGTATGCCTCGTTTGTATAGTTTTTATTAATTCTTATATATCCACGTTTAAATTTGTTGTTTGTAGAGTTATGTTCGGAAGATTGTATTAGACTTACGTTACATATTTCTCGTTCGTATAAAGTTAATTAATTTGATTAATTTTGCTTCATAATAATTTTGTTAATTTTATTTTTATTTTTTATTTTTCCCGCTGTGTATGTTATCATCTATACGTTTGTCTAGTGTAATAATTTTCTAACGTTGATGTTAACGGTTGAATTATGTATGTTTTGGTAAGCTTGTTTAGTCATGTGCAATGTTTGGTTGGTATAAATCTCAAAGAAAAACATACATATCGATGTGTGCGTTTATGATGACGAGAATTTGATTCCATTGCTCTAAGATGGCTGTATAATCATGTTTTTTTCTTCTGTTTCTCTTTCTCGTCACCACTTTGATCCTAACGCATCTCATGGCTGATACGTATATGTTTACGTCTATGAAACTTTGAAACTTAAAGTAATGCGGAACTGAGGTAAGCCGTTAATATATATATATATATATATATACACGCACGCACACACACACATACACACACACGTACATACATACATACATACATACATACATACATACATACATACATACATACATACATACATA
>JAOPJM010408591.1:0-11322 GCA_027124095.1 Muusoctopus leioderma | reverse complement strand
CACCTCTACCTCCTCACACCACTGCCTCCTCTCACCACTACCCCCACACACACACACTTTTTCCACATGTGACATGTAACAATCAGATTTGCGAAATATTATGCTTATATGTATGCCCTGTAATAATGTAATTTGAAAACATACTGGTTTTCAGTTTTCGAGCTACATCATGTCCCTCTCCATCTTCCACCTACCTCTGTTTCACAAACAAATCAATTAATATCATTTGCTTAATTTCTACATTTGAATTACTAGGTGACTACATTTTCATTACTAACCTATTAGTATTTCAGTTCAGCCATGTTACTAATACTATTGGATGTTGCAACTTCCCATTTCCCCACCAATAACTACATTTCCTGCTAACAAGGACCACTCCTAGTTTATTTAGTAATATACCACTGATGATGTATTAGTTTTATTTCACGCTTTATTTCCTGTTATTTTGTGACCTAATAATGTGTGAACTCTGCTATCAGATGCACAGCTTTTGTTAGGTTTTTAGTTACAGATTGTAGGTGTAGGTATGACTGCATGATTAAAAAGTTTGCTTTGCAATCATGTAGTTGTGGGACCAATCCCACTACGTGACACCTTGGGCAAGTGTCTGCTACCATAACCTTTGTTTGTCTTTTGAGTGAAAATGGGTAGACGGAAACTGTATGGAAGCCTGTTGGATGAATTGCACTTGTTCTTGTGCGATCTGGCCCTTGTATGGTGTTAACGGAGTCCACTATGTTGCAAACATTTGGACCAGGTCTCTGGTCTGATGATTATCCATGAGTTTTGGTTTCTTCTTCTCTTTCCCCTATAAATCTCAGAGACCCTATTATGGTTGTGGGAGCTGTCCTTCCTCCCCTCACTATGCTATAAAAGAAATAGAATAACTATAATAATATTGATTTCTAATATAAGAAAAAGGCCATAAATGTTTGAGGGATTGGTATAGTTGATTAAATTGATCTTAGTTGACTGGTACTTATTGTATTGATCTCAGAAGGATAAAAGGCAAAGTTGAACTCAGAATGTAAAGGGATGTAACCAAATATTGCAATGCATTCAGTCTGGTGCTCTATGATTATGCCAATTCTCTGCCCTAATAATAATGTTATTGATAGATAATATTGTTGTATTTCCAAGGTGTTCTATAATAAAATGATTTTAATATAGTTTAAAGTTGTTTTAGTTGATTTATTAATCAAATAATAATGATAATAATAATTGTTTCTACCATAGGCACAAGACCGACAACCCCAGTACTTGACTGGTACTTTATTTTATTAACTCTGCAAGGATGAAAGGCAAAGTTGACCTTAGCGGAATTTTAACTCAGAGCGCAGTGAGCAGGAATGAATACCGTAAGGTATTCTATCCGACACGCTAACGACTCTGCCAATAATGATAATAGTAATAATAATAATGATAATAAAAATAATAATAATAATTTCTGATATAGACACAAGGACACAAATGTGAGATGGATGAAACTAATTCAATTGACACCCAGTACTTGATTGGTACTTCTTTATCAACCCTGGGAGGATGAAAAGCAGAGTCAACCCTGGCATAATTTGAACCCAGAACATAAAGAGAAGTAACTAAGTACTGTAAGGCATGTCTGTCACTCTACCGATTCTGCCAATCCACGTCCCTAAAGATAATAATAATAATTGGCAAAAACAAAAGCCGATTTGTTCACACACAGTGAGGAACAGCTCCAAATCCTTGCGTATACTAATAGCCACCTATAGAAGACCTTGCAAACCAACAGCTGACCTTGCCTCACACACATGTACAACTAATGCTACCACCAGCAATCTGCATGAATGTTGACGTGACAGCTATCATATCTGGCAGTAATATATTGTTGAACAATTGTTACATTTGTGAGGTGTTTTATTGGAATGATTTTTAAATAGGTCACAGATTATTGTTTTAGGTTATTGATTTATCTTATAATATTAATAATAACAATAATAATGTTATACTTAGTACATGAGAAAAATGACAGCCCTATAATATTAGTGCTCGTTTACATCTTGCCTAACTATCCTATAATTTGAGATAGGTACTCTTCAGATATTGAATTGATAAACAGACCTTATCAGGCCAAATAATCTGGTTGCTCAGATCAACATAGGAATTTGCTTTGTTTTTACAGAACTTTGGACTAAATCACATAGTTTGTGTATATTTTTGTATTTGGGAGGTGTGATAAGTGTTTTGTGTACCCAAGTAACCAAGCTGTGACCTGATTTTGATTACGCTTTGGAACAACTTCACTTACATTGCTAATGTCCTTGGGACATGCATGAATGTCGGACAGTCACATATCATGCTCCTCTGCAATTCTGAACTTCAATATACCCATCTAAGAAATAGTCAATGTTTTTTTTTTTGTTTGCTTTTCTATTTATACAATTAGTTCTCATTAACTCACTTAATACACCCACCTGTTGTACTGATGTAGAGGTGTTTTAGTACACTGTGCAGCAGTATTAAGTTAACTAGTTAAAGCAGTGTTTTAATACATCCAACTGTGTGTAGTATAGTATTTTTTGTTTACTTTCTGGGTCTGGAGGAAGGGGCAGTGCCCATGGCCTTCACAGGCTCTCTGAGACTGGAGAGATTGATGTCGTTAATGTTCCACTTAAACTGTTGCAAGTCGATGCCTGCAGGGAAGACATAGGCCGGAAGAGAATTCCAGAGATCCAACGTTCTGAGGAGGAAGGACAGGGTGTAGTGGTTAGTGTGGGACTTGCGAAGTTGGACACAACATGGGTGATGAGAGAAGACAACATGGGTGATGAAAGTTGGACACAATATGGGTGATGAGAGGAGAGACGGCTGAGTCGAGAGTGCCTAAGTGAAGTTTTAATACATCACTGTATAGTACAGTACTGTGTTAAATATGAATAAATCTTATATTTTAGTACAGTTCACTATAACACATTACTATGTAAACTACTTATAACTAGTTAACATAACTGTACAATGTTTCACAACTGTTCACTACAGTATCTAAATATAGATATGTCTGAGTAGTGTATACTATAGTACAGGTGAATACTATTTCATTATTGATCTATTACAAAAATGTCCAGTTTTCCCTACCAATCAGTTATAAACAGTCCCAGAACAGATTTGTTATACTAAACCATCTTTATTCACACACCTAGGAACTGTATTTCTAACAACTATTGTATCTTTTAACTCATTTTAACTGTATTCATGATTAATCAGCTGAACCACAGCAATACCACCACCACCACCACCACCAATAATAACAGTGAGCCAACTAGAGAGCCTCTACATGGTCCATTGGCTTGCTAAAAATCGTACACAAATCTCCCTCAGATACCTGCTACTATTTTATAAAAGGAAAGACACATTGGAAAACGTAGTCCTATATATGCTATGTCTGAAAAAAAAAACACAAGATGGTCACAATTGGAATGCCTTTTATTAGAGGTCTCCTGGATCAGGGTTGACCTATGGTTAAACGACAATAATAATATCAATAAGGATTTCTGATATAGGCACAAAACCACATATTTGGGGGAAGAGTATAGTTGATTAGATTGGCCCCAGTACTTGATTAGTACTCATTTTAATGACCTCCAGAAATATGAAAGGCAAATTTGACCACAATGGGATTTGACTAAATACTGCAAGGTACTCTACCAATTCTGAACTTAATGATAATTATATCTTACATTTGTGCAAGACCACAGATTTGTAGGCAAGAAGTATAGTTAATTAAATCAACAACAGTATATTATTGGTACTTAATTTATTGATCTTGGAGGGATGAAAGATAAACTTTCTGTTCTACCAGACACCCACGCAGTGTTTCCCTGTATCAACTTCTACAATGTTCCATAGTTTATCAGACAACCAGACATAGTTTCCCTGTATCAACTTTACAATATCATATTGTATCTCTGGTCTACCAGATACCCACAGTGTCTCCCTGTACCATCTCTACAATGTCCTACTGTATATCTAGTCTATTAGACATCCACACAGTGCCCCCCCCTGTACCAATTTCTACACTGTCCAATTGTGTCTCTAGTCTATCAGATACCCAGTGTCTCTTTGTGCCAACTTCTACTGTGTCAGTTTTCTAGACACACAGCCTCAGTCTCTAGATCCCATACCAGCTCTTAGACCTCATACTAGTCCATAGCCCCTGTATCAGTCCCTACCAGTCTATCTGCTCATCCCTAGACTCTATACTAGAATTTAGACATGTTACCAGTCCCTAGGCCTTGTACCACTGCCCACCAGACTTCCCACCAGTCCCTAGGCCTTGTACCACTGCCCACCAGACTTCCCACCAGTCCCTAGATACCATACCTCTCCTGAGACAATACGAAACAGCTTGCCCCAGCTTTCCTCCCTAGAATTGCACCTCTATCTGAACCTACCCTTCATATCAATTGACTCTAACACAAGCCTAATTATAATTCTACTCATCCCTCCCAATTCAGTGTGGCACCATAGAGCCCTAGCATGTTTCTTACCCTCACACTGTCCTTATTTATCTTATTAATTCACTGTTTTTCTTTTGATCTAATTCACCAGGAGTCTCGTTCATTTGCTATGAACCTGTTTCGAGGAAATGTCATCTCTGATCAAGTCTTCCCGTATCCAGAAGGTTCTATTTTTTTAATTTTCTATTTTGATTATTTAATTTTAAATTTTTTTAAATTTTACAGAAAATATTCCTACCTCCAAATTTCTGGCCTTGTGCCAATGTAGGAAACTATTATTACTATTATCCGAAGAAGGGAGACTATGTAGAGTAGAGTAGTGAGGACTCTTTAGCCTGCAGGAAACTAAGGTATAATTTCTAGTGCTGGTGCCATAATAAAATGCACCATGTACACTCTGTAAAAGGGTTGGCAGCCAAATGGAGACAACATAAAGTAGAGAGGTCTCTTTAGTTGTGTCTTGGGCATGACAACCTCTCTAGTACTGGATCTATGATAAAATGCACCCTGTACACTCTGTAAAGTGGCTGGCGATCAAACGGAGAACACATAGGGTAGAGAGGACGCTTTAGTTGTGTCATAGACATGACAACTTTTCTAGTGTTGGTGCCACAATAAAATGTACCCAGTACACTTTGTAAAGTAGTTGGTGTTAGGAAGGGCATCCAGCCATAGAAACCAAGCCAAATGAAACATATGAGTGAGGCATGGTCCCCTGATATGTCAAAAAGTGTGGTGACTCCAAATAAGAACGAACTTGGACCGAAATCATCTGTCCAGCCCATGCCAGCATGAAAAGTGGACGTAAAGCAATGATGATGATGCTGGTGGTGGCGGTGGGTGGTTGTTGTTGTTGCTGTTGTTGACGATGATAGAATTGTTAGAGTGCCAGAAAAAATGCCTTGCAATATTTAGTTTATGTCTCTTTACATTCTGAGTTCAAATTCAGGGTCCAAGTTGTCTTTCATCCTTCTAGTGTTGATAAAATAAGTACCTGTTAAGTTGTTTTTTTTTTGTCTGGAGGAAGGGGCTGACCCATGACCTTTGTAGGCCCTCTGAGACTGGTGAGATCGCTGCAGTTTTAATGTTCCTCTTAAATAGTTGCAAGAAAAACATGGCCAGGGATGGAATGCCAGAGGAAAGATGTTCTGGGGATGAATGACTGGGCGTATTGTTTAGTGCAAGGCCTAGGGGTAGTGGTGGACACAATATGGGTGATGCAAGGAGGAGAGCCAAGTGAGTCAGGAGTGCCTGAGTGGTGGTGGCATGAGACCAACCAGCTATAAGAAGCAGAAGCCACTGTAGTAGTGGTAGAAGGGGAAGAGTAAGGAGACAGCACATCTGTGGGCCAGAGGTTGGAGTGTCTTTGTGAATGGCTTCATACCAATCAGTAGGGTAGCCTATTTTTGGATGTGGTCTAAGATATCCATGTGTGTAGCCGCAGCACCATTCCAGATGTGGAGCAGTACTCCATTGTGGGTCTCATCTGATCTTTGGAGAAGGCTAGTAGTTGCTGGGGTCTGGAGTATTTTCTGGCCATGGGATCAATTTAATCAACTATACACTCCTCAAACTTTGTGCCCCGGTGGTTATGTTATGAAACATTATGATTATTAACATTCCTAGGGTGATGAATTGCAGAATTGGTAGAGTGATAGATTAAATGCCTTGTATTTAGTTCCCCCTCTCTTTATGTTCTGAGTTCAAATCCCACCAAACTTTGCCTTTTAAATCTCTGAAGTTGATAAATAAGTACTAATAATATACTACAATAGCGCTGAGGTGAAAAGTACCTCAGGGGAGCATTTTGCTTACTAAAATTTCACTTAACTAAGAATATCTATGCAATTAGTAGACAGAAACTCCCTCTAGGGTTGTTTAGAATATAAAAACAACAACCAAAGCTGATAACCCCCATAATGTCAGACAACCAAAATTGAAGATGATGCAGATGGCAGTTCATCTTTTAGTAGTGTTCTGGGTGTCCAGAGTGATTATACATGTAGTGGGAGAGATAGTGTTCTTTTGATGGTGTTGTATCAGGTGTTTGTCTTCTGGACTAACCGGGAGGGATAGTGTTGTTAGGATGTTGTTGTAGTTGTGTTCTGGGGGTATTATAGATGAGTCTAAACTGAGTGAGAGAGAGATAATGATTTTAGGATAGTATTTTAGATGGTGTTGAGGAGATGACTGTAATGTCATCTTCATATGATGCTTGTGTATCTTTTATGGATATGTGATCTGGTTGTGTATATAGGTTAAAAAGACTGGGTGAGATGACAGATCCTTATGATACACTCTTTGAAAAATTGCAGATTCTAGATGTTTTGTTAGTGTATTTTATGTATCCTTGGTGATCGAAGCATGAGATAGCTGGTTAGCCAGCACTTTATGTTGTTGTTTAGCCCTGATCAAAGAAACCTATGCTCAAATGCATCTTATTTTTTTTTTTTTCAGCCATAGTGTATTCAGGTCTACATTATCCAATGTAACCTTCCTTTTTTAAGATTATAGAGGGAGATTTGGCTACTATTTCTAGCAGGTTGAGCCACCACATAGAAGCTCTCTCATTGGTTCATGCATTTTGTATTGTTTGTTAAGGCAGTGTTTAGTATTTTGTTTATAATTTGAAAGCTGGATTTGGAGTCAATTGCTTTGCTAATATCAATGGTAATTAAAATGGGATGTGTAGGTGGTTTGTTGTTGTTGTTGAAGCTGTCATGTATTGTTTGAAAAGTTTGTGAGTAGTGCGGTGGTTGAGTATCGGGTTCAGGTGGCTTGACGTGAGTTAGAAAGAGGAATGTGTGAGTTGCTAATGTCAAGGATTTGACTTTCTAGGATTTTTGAAGGTGTACATAGGAGAGTGATGGATTTCTGTGATACTGCATCACTTCAGTATTTATTAGGTCTTAGAATTGTTATAATTTTTCCCAGTTTCCAAATTCTGAGTGTTTGGCAGTGTTGATATGGTAAATTAAAGATGTTAGGAAGTGAAATAAACACTTCATGTCATTAGTGTTTTAGTTTATGTTTGTGTTTTTACTCTTTTTAAGATAATATGGTTTAATTTGAGAGATTGCTATTTTTAGCAGGTCGAGTTTTTGCATAGAGGCTCCCATAGTTGTAGTGGTATTTTGAAGGATGGAATGAGTATATAAAAACACCTTCAAATTAGTACAAAGATCTTTTTGTAAGGTAGCCAGTCTTTAATGCAGTCCAGTGTATTACTTGTACATATTTTATCAGTGTACCTCAAGGGTGACAGAAATTAGTCAAATTCCAATGTATTAAACGTTATATGTTTTTAATCAACACATGGGAATGAAAAGCAAAAGTGGGTCTTGCAGAATTTGAACTCAGAACATGAAGCATCAAATTATGTACCTTAAAGCACCTACTCCCACCTACTATCTCATGTGCTAATTCCTCTATTTCAAATGCATGTGAATACATGACACAGACTCATATGTGCAACAATTTTGAGTAACAGGAGTCTTATTTTAATTTCATCTTTCAGTTTTAAATGAAGACCAGAAGCAGACGTTGTCAGAGTTAGTTGATCCTTGTGCCAAATTCTTTGAGGTAAGTTCAAAGAATTACACTTTAAGATAGGCTCTAACATTGAAACACAATCATGTTTTTGATTTATTAAGCAATGATATCTTTTTGATTATCGAAAGACTTTTTATAATCATTGATGTATTAGTTAGTTTAGATAAAAATAATCAAATATTTCCATTGTTTGATTGAGACTTAGCTTTTAGATTCCATTACATCATTTGAACAGATTTCAGGAAATATATTTTGAGGCAATACTTTGCCTCAGTAATGGGCTGCTGCTGCTGTTACACATGCAAACATTCTTGAGCACATCCAACAGATGGCAAATTTTCACTAACCACCAACACACTACAACCACCACTACTACAACAACCTCCTCTTGTCTTGTATACAGCTACTACAACCTTCACAAACCAACATACTACAACCTCCTTCTGTATCTTATATGGCTACTACAACCTTCACTTATCACCAAAACCACTACTGCATTTTCTCTTTGTCACTTCTACTGTGACTACAACCACTGTCACATACTCTGTTTGTTTCTCTCATACTGCAACTATAACCTTCACTCATTACACTACAACTACTATCACATACTCCCTTCATCTCTTATACAAAGTATTTATCGTTTAAACGTGGATTTAAAAAAAAACCCTCTAAGTTTTTTATTATGCATATTTTCTTTTTTAAAACAGTCTTCAGATTTTTATATTTTAAACATCAAATAGCATTTAAAATTTTCAGAAAGTGAAAAAACATTTTAAGCTGCTCCATCTAGTGTTTTGTATGTAATTTTGTGAGACATAAATTGTGTTGACACCATATGTAGATAATATCTATTTATAGTACAAATTTCCTGTCTAGATAAAAACAAAAAAACAATGTTTCATTGCTACTAATGTTAATTTTATTTTCTGATTACTTCATATCAACAGTTATGAGCTGAAAACATTTTGCTGTCTTTAGTCAGACATTGATTGATACGATCTCCATTGTGGGTACCAGCAACATAAAATTTAGATCATTAATAGGCACAGGCATGGCTGTGTGATTAAGAAGTTTGCTTCACAACAACATGGTTTTGGGTTCATTCCTACTGTGTGGTACCTTGAGCAAGTGTCTTCTACTATAGCCTCAGGCTGTCCAATGCCTTGTGAGTGGAATTGGTAGATGGAAACCGTGCAGAAGTCCATCATATATATGTGTATGCGTGTGCTTTTGTCTCTGCATTGTCTTCATGTTGATATCACTTAAGTAACTGGTGTCATTTGTTTATGTTCCACATAAGCAATAGGTTCTGCAGTTTACCGCTTTGATGGGTAAAGATCAGTGGAATAAATCCCATACTTAAGAATAAGTAAGGGTTAGCATCAAGAAGGGCATCCAGCCATAGAATACTGCCTCAAAAAAAAATCTTATCCAACTCCTGCCATCATAGAAAACCAGATGTAAAAGCGATGATTAATGCATATTTATGAAATATAATGAACATTTAATGTATTATCACTATCATAGAAAAATGTAACATTATTATTGTGATTTAAACTCTTCATTACACATTAGTTAGCTTGGACAATAGCTATAATTTACTTCTGGTCATGCCGTCCTAAATATTGCCACACACTTGGGGTGATGAGAATGGGTAACATTTAGTTCTGATGTCTAATGTGCACCCCTAATTTTTAGATTTAAAAATCTGGAAAACAAAGTGCATATTTTACAGGAATAAATATGGTATTCTTGAGTGTGAGGTGGTAGTAGAGTGGCAGAAATGGTAACATGTGGTCTAAATGATTTATAGTATTTAGTTTTGTTTTTCTGAATTCAATTGTATGTTCAAATCCTGTCAGCATTGACTTTTGATTTTCACCTCACCGAGGTTGATTAACTAATTGCAGAGGTCAGTTCAATTGACTCTACCTCTCTTCTACAAATGTTTGACATTGGAAGTTATTATTTGTGGTTGGATGATAAATTCTTGGACAACAAAACCAATAAACTGATACTGGTTTCCATTTGGAACCATTTCTCTTACGTTGCTGAAGTTATTGAGAAAGGCATGAATGTCATAATTTCCTTGATTCCTGTCAATTCAAGACTTTATGTCTCTGTAAACAATTTGATGTATTTAGTGTTGTTATATTTCAGGAAGTGAACGATGCCACGAAGAATGATCAGCTTGAGAAAGTTGATGATGTTACCATGGACGGTCTTAAAGAAATGGGAGCTTTTGGCCTGCAGGTTCCGCTTGATTATGGTAAGTGAATTGTCATATATTCCTATAATTGATAAAGGTTAAAGTTGGGTGTCAAATTAACACAAAGTTATGTGTGGTGGAAGTTTATTCTTGATCATAACAAGTCTGGAACTTATGGTTTTGAGCTCTTTTGTTTGATTTGGTGTTGTATCTGTGAGAAATTGATAAGTTCTAGTAGAAAAAAAAAAGATAGAGTAACTTTGATTTGGAAGGAGTGTTCAACCAACTAGCAGTTTCAAATCCTGTCAAAATTTGTTTTGCTTACATATGTGACATTTCAAATACAGGTCACATTTCTCCTACTCAAGCATTCATTGTGATGAGAAGGTGTGTGTGTGTTGTTTCTAGATGTTCAAAAGTTACTCGTCTACCCTCAATAAACCTGATATCCCTTAGAAACATCCCAAGCGTTGTTATATGTTGAAAATACTCTAATGATGCTGACCAGCTTGAAGTGTTTCATGTTATTAGGAGTTAAACCCAATATCAATTAGTCCAATGATGACTTTTACATCAGTAATTGTTCCCTTGTCTTTTAACCAATTTTCTAAACTATTTGCAACATGTTTTCCTATTTCAGGAGGTTTGGGTCTCAATAATACAATGTATGCTCGCCTTGTTGAAATTGTTGGTGCTCACGATCTTGGCGTTGCTATCACTCTCGGAGCTCATCAGGTAGAAATTTCTAGATTTCTTTTTTTAAAAAACTGATCTCTTAAATTACATTTATAACACATTCTATCTTGTATATCTAAACATATATAGTGTTGTTGTGATACACAATTTTTACACCAACTCTATATCTACACACAGAAAAGGGATTGTGTCACAAGCTGTGGGGTGTAATGTCTAATTAATCTTATCCATGTTTTTGCCAGAGTACACACTACAAAGTATGTACTAGAATGTTTGTAAGGTGCATGTATGATGTCATCATCATCATCATCATCATCGTTTTACGTCCGTTTTCCATGCTGGCATGGGTTGGACGGGTGATTTCGGCCC
>JAOPJM010408486.1:0-11322 GCA_027124095.1 Muusoctopus leioderma | reverse complement strand
CAAACAGCGTTTTTTGAAAGATTGATTAATATATTTCAATATACTTAATTAGCCAATGTTACTGTATTGTCTTGTACACTATTATTGCATAAGATGCCATCAAATATTTTGTTTATTTATTCATGATTTTTAGTGTTATGTGGTACATTTTTTGGCATTCTATAATAAAAATAAAAGTATTTTTAATTCCAGCATTTAATATTAAATACATTAGATGACCTCATACCTAAAAATCAATTCAGCAACTAAGGTATATCATAAAAATGATAGGGGCTCAGAAGGCTAAGCGTGGCAAACTCTCAAATATGGGGGCTTCGATTATCTCAAAAACTAGAGCCAATCTAGCAAAACTGATGCCATATTCAGATTCAGTACCCCAAACTTACCCTAAAATCACTACAATAACTTTGGCAACGAAAATAGTGTTGACCAGTGTAATCAGTAATAAGATTTTATATATAAAAACAAAACAGAAGAGTTATTTCCCTTGTTCATTGTTTTGACTAAACTAAAAGTTATGATGATGGATTCTCCGTCAGTTTCGACGATGAGTGTTCCATTGTTCGATCAATGGAACGACCTATTCATTGAATTAGCGTGTAGGTGGCTGAGTATTTCACAGACACGTGTACCCTTAACGTAATCCTCAGGCATAATCAGCGTGACACAATGTTACAAGGCTGGACCTTTGAATTACAGGTACTACCCATCCGACGAGCTTCCATACAGTTTCTGCCAACCCAGATTCACTCACAAGGCTTGGGTCGACCCGAGGCTATGGTTAAGACACTTGCCCAAGATTCCAGGCAGTAGGATCGAATCCGGGACCTCGTGATTGCGAAGCGAGCTTCTTAACCATTCAGGCATGCTGCGTCATACTGGTTGTTTTTTTAGCCCCATGTCAGCTCCGAATTGAGTAGATATACGGTCAAAAATGCCTTCCAGCCGTGACCATCCGTTTTTTTTTTTTTGTTTTTTTTCAGATACAGTATTATCTAAGATCACATCAACCAATGTGGGTTTTTTTTAAGACGATAGGGTGTGATTTGAGAGATATGGCTGCTATTTCTAGCAGGTCGAGCGACCACGTAGAGGCTCCCTTTGTTGGCAAGGAGTTTTAGATTATGGTGAGACAGGTACGGGTACATTTCTATATACCCAGCGTAAGGTGCAGTAAACAACCCAGCCTGGGGTGTTTCAATGTAGTCGCTTGAATGAGGCAGTAGAGCTTCTACGTGATTGCACGACCTCCTAGAATTAGCAGCCAAATCTCCCTCAAATCGCACCCTACTGTCTTAAAATAGGAACAACACATTTGATAGTGCAGTCCGAGGTACACTATGCCTGAAAAAAAATATGGAGTGGTCCTGGAATGCCTTTGATCGATCAAATAGAGACCGATAGAATAAGTACCAGACTTAAAAATAAGTACTGGGTCGGTTTGACCGACTAAAACCCTTCAAGGCAGTGCCCCAGCATGGCTGCAGTCCATTGACTGAAACCAGTAAAAGAGTATATGTTTATTCATTTTGGAGGCTGAACAACAGCCAACAGGGAGGCCTTTGCATGGTCACTCAACCTTCCAGAAATAGCAGCCAAAGTTCCCTTAAATCTCACCATACTGTTTTAAAAAAAGATTGTTTAAAACTACATTGGACAATGTAGTATTAAGTACATGATGCCTGAAAAATAAGACGGGGTGGTCATGGCTGGAACGCTTTTGCTCATAGGTCTACTTAATCAGGAGCGACCTGGAGCTAAACATCAACAACCTACAGCGTTTCCGAATTAAGATGGGAGCCTCTATGTGGTTGCCCGATCTGCTAGAAGTAGCAGCCAGATCTCCATCATATCACACCCTACAGTCTTAAAAAGGTAGGACATATTGCATAATGTAGTCTTAAATAATGTCTGAAATAAGATGGGATGGTCATGGCTGGAATGCCTTTGATCATAGGTTAACTCAGTCAGGGTTGGTTTGGAGCTAAATAACAGCAACAACCTAGTCTTTCAATAAGAATGCGGAAACAACATATTTCAGATCAACATGTCGGCCTGTGCAACGCTGCTCAGGGCTAAACACTTCTTAAATGATTACCATTAAAATGTACTTGGATTTTGGCATAACAATTGTGCACATCATTCTAATGAATATTGCCGTGAGCTATGTCATACAGCTCAGTGGGCCGTCCCAGAGGTGTCAGTGATCCTGGGAGACCTTCGGGTCTGAAAATCTATTAAAGCAGATCTTTAGGTTTGCTGGAGATGGCATTTAGTATGACAAGACTACTATTTGAGGTGTGACGGTATAGTCAGTGTTGCTTTCTTTTGGTTACTATATATATATTTCAATAATGCCCTGGCCGTTATTTTTTCTGTCTGTGAATGAGGCCTTATGATTTGCATATAGTTTCTTGAGTGGGCCTTCTGCCATACCTACTATTTTTTATATCATTGTTGCCATTCTTGTTTATGGAGCTGACTTCAGCTTCACAAATTACAGCCTTGAAGCAATGACATTAAAAAATACGTAGGTATGATGGTAGCCCCATTCAAGAAGCGATATGCAAATCATAAGACATCATTCACAGACAGAAAAAAGAATGGCCATAGCTTTATCGAAATAAATATGGCGACTAAAAGAAAGCAACACTGACTATACCATCAAGTGGAAAATAAAAGAAAGATCTAGGCCATATATAAACTGAACCATCAAGTGTATATAATGTATACAATTCTATAGGTGACAAAAAAATTACAATAGTTACTTAAATACCGTTCGCAGTGCTTCGGCGTCTGCAGACACTTCCATAAATATTTGTTGAGATTTTGGCCTCCGACCAATCCTCCAGATTAAATGTTTACCCATCTCTAGGTTCCCCTCACCCAAATCTCTTATAATTACATCCTCTCCCCTACTTTTAAATTTTGCTACCATCTAGTTGTTAGACCACACTAAGATTAATATAACCTATCACCTTCTCTAACTCATGCGCATATATGTACATGTATGTGTGAGTGTACATATATGTGTGTGTATATATATGCATGTATGTATATGTGTGTATATATATATGTATACACATGTATATGTATATGTGTGTATATATATATTTATATTTATACAGTATAATTGAACCAGTTGAACTGCACCTATGCCAAGTAAACAGAGATTTTGTTGCTGGCACGTGAATGTCAACACTCAACACAATGTGGAAACGGCGAAATTAATCCTTATGACACACAGACGAACAACTAGCCTCCACAGTATCTCGGCAAAGTGACAGACCCAACCGCCTCATAGACTTGTATAAGCTGAAAAGATAGATTCGTAAAATAACATATATATTTATATATATATATATGTACTCTTTTACTTGTTCCAATCTATCGACTGTGGCCATGCTGGGGCATATGTTGTTTTTTTTCAGGCATGGCCGAGTGGTTAAGAAGTCTGTTTTGTAACCATCAGGTCTCGGTTTTTTTATAGACTAAAAATGAACAATACAGTATGGAGTTCCTACATTAGTTTACCAAAACTTACTAGGGGACACACATCTGAGGTCTTGCCTACGGTGCCAAATAACCTTGTGCCGGCCTTGAATCAGTGATAAAATAACCTGACTGTTGCAGAATATTTGGTGGCTCTGATAATTCTATAGGAAATTTCGGAAACCAAATAATGATCAATACGCTTTTGTTTTCAGGGTTTCCAAGACTGGTGGGAGGAAGTTATCAGATCAGAGACTTGGCCCGAATGCTTGCAACAGAGTGGACTCCACTAAAGACACCCAGGTGCCAGTTGGCGGTGTTAAACCGGGCGACACGGATTAAATCTATAATTGTTTTGTGTCTAGATGAGTAAGATGGGTCGTAAAATCTGTTATTTACCTTGAGAACTGTGATTGTATTGTTATCACAATATTTGTGCAAGCCTATTGTCCATAAGGAGAATACTGCAACCATTTCTCATCTCTGGAGTGGCTTTGGGTCGTGGCTTGAATGCTTTTGGTTCAGGCAGCCAGGAGCCTCCGAGAGAAATTTTGCAAGGTGGAACAAGACTGCATTCGGGCCCCGGGATGGGTGGAAGAAACCGAAAGCTGTCTTGGGGAAGTTATCTTCTCAAAATTTAAGGGAGCAGTTAAAGGAGTCAGATATTCATGTGGCCTTCCTAGGTACTCTGAGCCCCAGACCGATGTACCTGCTGAACTCCACTCTTATAGGCCCTGCAGGCAACCAAACACATTTGTATTGTATGAAAGTGATTTATTATTTCAAATATCACAAAAGGAAATATAGACTCAAATTCTTGATAATATTGAAATGTGAAGCAGCAGTATTTGGCTGTTTAATATATCCAGTATTGAGTTTATTTTTCAAAACAGTCTTGACACTTCAGAAATCTGCTTGATTGATACGCTACCATCAACAATATTTATGAATTATACAAAGGAACTTATGCAAAACAAACTTCTTTTCATTGCTTATGCCGAAGAACTTTTGACAGCTTATATTAACATTTAGTAGAATAAGTGAGAAAAAAATTCTAGGGAATCTGTTGTTTATATTTTAGACAAAATCAAATCCTCCTCTCTCTCTCTCTCTGTCTCACACACACACACACACACACACACTCAACTGAATCAAATATATAATAAATACAGCCACAAACTATTTTATGACATTAGTACAAAATCGAAGAAAGAAAGAAAAAGAAAGAAAGAAAGGAAAAGAAAGAAAAAGAAAGAAAGAAAGGAAAAGAAAAGGAAGAAAAATAAATAAAGAAAGAAAGAAAAAGGAAAGAAAGAAAAAAAGAGAGGCAGAAAAAGAAAGAAAGAAATGGCCCCGCTGCCAGTCCATCCCCATTCAAGGATTTGGTGTATGTCTAGTGTGAGGTATGTTTAGGATGCATATGAATGGCGCCTGTGTGCAGAAAGTTAATTTAGTTTTACTCTTGATATTTAAAATAATAATCATCAAAATCATCATACGTCCCCGTTTTCCATGCTGGCATGGGTTGGACGGGTGATTTCGGCCCGCATCGATTCCTGATTGGAGTCACCACTCTCCTAGACGTGTCAGCGGCCCACGTCTCGCTCGTATGTTTCATTTGGCTTGGTTTATACGGCTGGATGCTCTTCCTATCACCAACCACTTTACAGAGTGTACTCAGTGCATTTTATCATTAAACCGACACTAGAAAGGTTGTCATGCCCATGGCACAACTAGAGAGCCCTCTCTACCCCATGTTTTCTCCGCTCAATTATCCACCACTTTACAGAGTGTACTGGGTGCACCATATTGTGGCACCAACACTAGAGAGGATACCCTGGCTAAAGAGTCTTCTACTCTACAGTCTCTGCCCTTTGGAGGGCAACAGTGACCTGAGAGTGTGAGATGGAAATAGCAGAGATCATCTGGTACATATAGTCATTCTGTTCTGGTAAATAGCACAGATCATGTGGTACATATTGTCATATTGTCCTGGCAAATAGCAGAGATTATGTGGTACATAGTGTCATATTGTCCTGGTAAATAGTAGAGATGGTGTGGTACATAGTGTCATGGTAAATAGCAGAGATGTTGTGGTACATACTGACATGGTGTCCTAGTAAACAGCAGAGATGTTGCAGTACATACTGATATAGTGTCCTGGTAAATAGTAGAGATGTTGTGGTACATATTGTCATAGTGTCCTGATAAATAGCAGAGATGTTGTGGTACATATTGTAATAGTGTCCTGGTAAATAGCAGAGATGGTGTGGTACATATTGTGCTGGTAAATAGCAGTGATGTTGTGGTACATATTGTCATAGTATCCTGGTAAATAGCAGAGATGGTATGGTACATATTGTCCTGGTAAATAGCAGAGATGGTATGGTACATATTGTCCTGGTAAATAGCAGAGATGTTGTGGTACATAGTGTCCTGGCAAATAGCAGAGATCATCTGGTACATATAGTCATTCTGTCCTGATAAATAGCACAGATCATGTGGTACATATTGTCATATTGTCCTGGCAAATAGCAGAGATTATGTGGTACATATTGTCATAGTGTCCTGGTAAATAGCAGAGATGTTGTGGTACATATTGTCATAGTATCCTAGTAAATAGCAGAGATGTTGTGGTACATATTGTCAGTGTCCTGGTAAATAGCAGAGATGTTGTGGTACATATTGTCATAGTAAATAGCAGAGATGTTGTGGTACATAGTCAGTGTCCTGGTAAATAGCAGAGATGTTGTGGTACATATTGTCAGTGTCCTGGTAAATAGCAGAGATGTTGTGGTACATAGTCATAGTGTCATGACAAATAGGACATCACTAATATAATTTCATTGCTAAAGAGGACAAGACATTTCTAGTGTGTGTGTGTGTAAAATATGACAGGATTGACTAGGACATCATTGCCATACAGTCTTGGCATACAGAATAAAACTTGCCGAAACATTTACATCTGATATGTAGACAAATCTTATCAAGACATCATTAACATAAATTGTCCTACTGTCCTGATAAACAGGAGATAATTTAAGATATTACGAGAATTTTATCTGGAAATTTAGAATAGTTCTTATCAAGACATGAGTCACATGTTATAGTGTTCATAAGACTACTGTGCAGATTGGTGACACACAGTGTGGGAGAGGACCCACTCTCCAGTGCAAGCTTGGAAAATTGACTCTCCTACCTTGACTCACCTATGATGTACCTATACTACTGCTACCCAACCTCCAACCAATACACAATATGTAGTTAACACTATCTTCTCACATTCTACTCCCACCACCATCCAATCATTACTTCCTCCATCACACCTATACTCATACTCTTTCCCCTCTACCTTCTTGTAATCACTGCCTCCCCCATCATATCCACACTCTTACTCTTCCACCCTCTCTCATACACCACTCATCTTCTACTCACACTCTGGTCACGTTCACCTTCAAAGAATGGAGACTATGTAGGGCAGAGAGGACTCTTTGGCCTAAAGGAGACATTCCTTTTCCCACTACCATTCAATCACTGCCTCTCTCTTCACATCCACACTCATACCGCCAGCCCTCTCGTATGTCACTCATCTTCTATTTCACACTCTCAGAGACTATGTAGAATAGAGAGGACTCTTTAAATCGTAGGAGACAGGGCATCCTCTCTGGGACTGATGTTCCGATAAAATGCACCCAGTACACTCTCCGATAGGAAGGGTATTTAACCGTAGAAACTAAGCCAAATGAAATGTGCAAGTGAGACATAGGCCGACAACCCATCAAGGAGAGTGGTAACTCCAAATAAATTCTTTCCATTGCTCAGAAGGCCCCATAGAAGTAGTTGATAGCTTGTTACCTAGGTGACCAAATCAGCAGTGGAGGAGGGTGCTCTGAAAGTATATTAACCAGAGTAGGAATAGGATGGGGAAAAAAAATTCATGGAGCTGTTACCTCTGCTGGCAACGAAGGGATTCTCTCACCGATCGAAGGGTAGGTTGTATGATGTGTGTATACAAAGTGCGATGCTGCATAGTAGTGAGACATGGGCATTCAATGCAGAGGATGTGTGAAGGCTGAAAAGAAATGAAGTGAGTATGCTCCATTGGATGTGTAATGTTAATGTGTATGAACGACAAGGCACAGATGAGCTGAGAGAAAAACTGGGTATAAGAGTATATGTAGTGTGCGAGAGAGAAGATTGCATTGGTACAGACATATAATGTGTATGGATAATGACAGATGGGAGAAGAAATGCCAAGTGATCCAAGTGGAAGGAAAGTGTGGAAGAGGAAGACCGAGGAAGATAGGGATAGAAGTGGTAAAAGCAGATCTCAAATTGTTGAACCTCATGAAAGAGATGACAAAGGATTGTGTGAAGTGGCAAGACGCTGTGTCGGAGAGGACCTGTCCAACCCATGCAAGCATGGAAAAGCAGATGTAAAAACGATGATGATGATGCATGTGTAGCTGCATTCTCTGTTAGAGTACTGTTGGTATCTTGGAGGTGGAGTCCTGGTCTTGCCATACTGGTGTGGATCTTTGTCATCTCAGAGCCCATGAGAATGAGACACTGCATCTTAAAAGGAGAGAGGAAGGGAGCGGAGAAGGTGGTCTTACTCGATATCGAGTTGATAGCCACTATATATACACACACACATATATATATATATATATATATATATATATATGGGTGCTGATCACAAGACCAAACGCGATAACACCAAATTTCAAAAGACCGAAAAATGAGAACACTGAAAGTTCAGAACACCAAAAATTTAAAAAAGCCAACATTTTTTGAACACCAAAAATTTGATTAAATAGCGAAAAATCATATAATCGAATTTTCGGTGTTCTGAACTTTCAGTCTTTTGAAATTCGGTGTTATCGCATTCGGTCTTGTCAGTTTCGGTCTTATATATATATATGAGTATGGTTGGTGACAGGAAGGGCATCCGACCGTAAAATGTTGCCTCAAGAAATTTCCGTACAAACCATGCTAGCATGGAAACACGGACGTAAAAACGATGATGATATATATACACACACACACACATATATATAAAGTGACTAAGAATAAGAACTGACTCCACCGAAATCATCCATTGAAACCATGCGAGCATGGAAAGAAGAGGTAAAATGATGATGACATATATTATTATTTTACATACAGCTTGAACTGCGGGACATTCCTTTCATCAGCTGTTGACTGGAGATCTCAATAATTTTGGCACCTTTCAACAGCATCGCTCCCTCCAGTGGTACCAAACAGCATTGATACTACCATGGAATGTCTGGGTTCTTTTGATCCACACTGTAGCACTCTTTTTCCCCCCTCCATCCTCCATGTTTCCCTCCATCATCCATGCTGCCACCACAACAAGCTGGGTACAGCTGTGACCACTTCAACCATGCAGCTACTGTTTTGTTTTGTTACTCGCTGGAGATTTGTAATTTGTTCTCACCTTTGGTCTTCCTCTCATATGCATTTTCCATATCCATGAAGATGCATTCTCTGCTTCATTCTCCAGTTCACAAACCACTGCTCTGCTATCCTTCGTAAGTCCAATACCAGCCAGGTAAGACATAGTGGATCTAGCTAGAAACCCACAACATCCCACCTCTACTGGAAGCACCATACATTGCCATCCTTGTGCCTCACACAACTCCCTCAGTTCTTCATATTCTAAACTCTTTCTTTCATGTGCCCACTCCATATCGCCATCCCAAGGCACCGTCAACTCAACAATCAGAACTTTTTTTGTCAAGTTAGACCATGCCATAAGGTTGCTTTGTTATTGTAATATAGCTTGGGAATACAAGCACTTTCTTCAAATCCACCAGCACCTTCCAGTCATTAGCACCATGCAGAAGTCTAGCTATCAGTTTTCCATTGTTTATGTCCCTTCTCCCCCTCCTTGTGGAAAAGAACATGATGCAGCATGGTGCTGATTCTCATTGCATTGATGCTACTGCATTATTGTTTTAGTGTGTCAGCAAGGACACTCGAACTTGTTTACACATCCAGGTATACTCTGCAAGGGATGACTTACATACAGCCAAGACATGGCCACTGCACCAATGACAATCCGTAGTGTCAGTCCAGCCCCACCGTGTAGTATTGACAAAAGGGATGGAAGCACATGATACACTACTCTCAGGAGGGATCACAACCTGGCTGGTTCCACAATAGCTTCCCCTGTTCAGCTACTCACTATCCCACTCACAACCTGGCTGGTTGGTTCCACAATAGCTTCCCCTGTTCAGCTACTCACTACCCCACTCACAACCTGGCTGGTTCCACAATAGCTTCCCCTGTTCAGCTACTCACTACCCCACTCAACCACCATTATAAGTAGTTTACCAGCATTGTAATTTCCAATTATTGTTTAATATTTCTCAATGCTTTATCAGCATTCCATTGTTTTCACACACACACACACACACAGTCAGGAGGGAAGGCATTGCCCATCACCCCTTTTTTTCAGAGCCTCCAAGACTGGTGGGGAGGGAGGAAGGAAGGTATCCTCAGACCGGAGGCCTGGCCCAAATGCTTGCAACAGAGTAGACTCTGCTAAAGGCACCCAAGGGTAGCCAGGTGGTGGTGTTAAAACAGGCAACGGATTAAGTCTACCACCCCAGTAAGCCACGATGAGACTTGAACTCAGAATGCAAAGAGCTGGAATAAATATGCGGCATTTCTTCTGACACTAACAGTTCCGCCAGTCCACCACCCTAGACTGGTACTATATTTATCTATCCCGAAAGGATGAAAAACAAAGTTGACCTCGGTGGGATTTGAACTCAGAGTGCAGCAAGCAGAATGAATACTGGAAGGCATTTTGTCCGATGCACTAATGACTGTCAATTCGCCATCTTGCATTGTTGTTTTAGTGCATCAGCAAGGATACTCAGAACTTGGTTATGCCTATATACACTATAAACACAAACATACGAGTTTGGGTGTAGTGGATATGTGTGTGTATATAAAGATGCATACATGTAATTCTAACATGTTTGTGTACGCTTCAAACATGCAATGGCACACACTGTTTTTGTCTCGGAGAAGAATCTCTCATGATGAGCTCCGAATGATGTCAGCAGGACTGCCATATAGCGCTGTTTCAGGGTTATTTCACCTCCTCCTGTTTTTTAACTCAAAGTCTCTAGTGAGAGGTTGTTCTTCTTTGAGGCAAAACACACAGCGAGTGCCGTTGCATGTTTGAAGCGTACGCAAACATGTACACATCTTTACTTCTACTTCCGCTGTTTCATGTGCTTGTACTTATATATATATATATATTATATATAGGTAAATAAATTTCAAGGAAATTGTGTATAGGGATATATGTTTAAATAAAAATTTCCAACACGACCAGACTTCAAATATTTATTTATATATAATTTACATATTCGCTAGTACTTTCATGTATTGTTATATTTTACAATCTTCAGATGAATATTTTGATTTTATAAAAGAATACAATACATTCTACAAAGAGAAATGGATATTATATTGATAAATGTTTTGGTCAGAATGTTTTATGTTCAAGGTACATCAATACCTGTTTATTTTTGGTGTATATCCACAGTTCACTTTCAAACATAATGGTAACCTCACTCTGCTATTTTTAATTTTTAACTGTTGCTGGCTGCTTCACGTAAGTGAAGCTGGGGATGGCAAATATTATAACAATACATGAAAGTACTAGCGAATATGAAAATATGAATATGAATGTAAATGATATATAAATAAATATTTAAAATCCGGTCCTGTTGAAATTTTTTATTTAAACATATATTTCCTTATACACAATTTCCCTGCAATGTATTT
>JAOPJM010408379.1:0-11322 GCA_027124095.1 Muusoctopus leioderma | reverse complement strand
ATAACAAGAAAGTTATTTTACTAAATTCCTCCAAATCCTTGAATATTTCATTAGAAATACGGTAACGAAAGGGTTAAACACTGTTAATCAAAAGCAAAGGTTGTCAGTATCAGTAACATAAGTGTTACCGATAACAACCCTAATGCCTATTAGTTATCCTGAAAAAGGAAAATGCAAATTACTTCATAATGCCGACTTCTTTTACAAAGACAAAATTAGTAATAAAAGATATTGGAAGCACGCAAATTGTCAATGATGAAATTTTAAAAATATGGAAAGGACATAGTTAATAGCGTTATGGACAAAATACACCATACTGCTAAGTGTACAAATGACTATCCCCATTCAATACTGTCCATCACTCTTGAAGGTTGCAACCACACAACTTCCAATGCTCCAAAGCATGGAGGAGAACTAAGACATAATTCAGCCACAGCTGTCCCAATACTTCAAAGAGATATTGTTTTTGCAAAAGAGTATAAGACTACCTTTAAAAGAGAATAATTTTTAAATTTACGATTCCAGTTCAGATGAGAACCAACTCAATTTTTGCTATGAAATTAAATCTTAAATTACTAACTCGGACTGATCACTGGTATGTTGATGGAACTTTTAAAATTGTTCTTTCATTGTTTCACCAACTTTACATGGCTTAAAAGAAAATAAGTCTTTGCCTATAGTGCACGCACTATTGCCTGATAAATCAGGAGTAATGTACACTAAATTTCAACAACAGTTAAAAAAATTAGAAACCTTAGCTTGCCAATTAACTATCACTATAGACTTTGAAAAAGCCATGATCATCACATGAAAAAGATTTCCCAAAAGCAAAATTAAGGGGTTGTTTTTGCCATTTTTCAGAGCATTTTTAGAAACATTCAAGCCAATGAATTACAACAATGCTATGAAACAGATGCTAGCTTTGCACTTTCTCTTCGTATGTTACTCACTTGGCATTTGTTCCTCTACAGATTTAGTAGACGCTTTTGAAGCAGTTGTGATATCTTCCCTTTAGAAGCACAATGTATTCTTAATTACTTTGAGGACACCTGGATCAGCCGCCTATCAAGACATCGTAGACGACCTCCTAAATGTGCACCCAAAATATGGAATCTTTATGACAGTTTTACAAAACCTTCCTAAAACAAATAACACGGTTGAAGGATTGCACAGGATTTGAACAGCAAGTTGCAGTTCCCTATCCTAATATCTGGAGATTCGTTGAATGCCTTGAGAAAGAGCAAAATCACGAAATTCAAATAGAACAGTAATGCTTCTGGACGCACCCTTACACAAAAGAAATGTTATAAGGATGTGGATAAAAATCTAAAAATGTTGCTGAAAATTTTAATGATGTTGAATTGCATATAACTTAACTACTTTACTAACTATCTTCTTAACTACTATTAATATTGAAATTGGTTTTAAATTTTGCTTTAGTTTACTCATTTTCCTAACTTTATTTTGCTGCTATGAATTGTTAGGGATCAAGTATATATGACTATGAATTGTTGACGATGAACCGTTGGCAATGAACTAGCCAACCACCCTAAATACAATCTCCAAGAGGGCAATATCTATGTGTTTGTGTGTGCTTCCATAATGCATTAGGTTGTTAGAACACCACCTTTCCTATAGTGCATTGCACCTAGGACAAGTTAGGAAGGGAAGAGCCAGCCTGTGTCAAGATTCATGTAGGGGAGGATTTGAACTCAACACAGCAAGCTAATGAAATGCTTGTCAATTGTATAGCATTCTGGCATTGCTTACAGTACCTATTTTGCATTTCAAGAATAAAAACCAATATTAAAACAGCAATATTTTTTATATGGTGGTCGTGTCTCAGAAAATGAGAAAATGTATTTATAACTACCTTTCTATTTGCCTTTTTTATGGAAAAACAAATTAAAAAAATAAAAACTAATTGTAACAATAATTTGATAAAGCCACCTAAAATAATGTGGCAAATCATTTTCTAAATGTTTTAAGCAAAAAGAAAAAAAAAACCCCAAAAAACCAAGTTAGGTACATTTACAAAAAATGTAATGAAGTATTTAATAGTTTATATATATATATATATATATATATGACATTAAGTTTTACGATTGCACTAAATTTAAACCATATTGAATATATTAAAATATATTAGCTATGGTTGCATTAAATTTAAACTATGAAGTCATGGTTACAGTCAAGAAAATTGAAACCATACATTTGTACCAAATTTCAAAGAGATGTTCACATTAGCTACAGCTGCACTGAACTTCAATCACGTGACCATAAATTTAAACCTCATGAAGACACTGGGCCACATTTGCAGAGATTATTAGTTTCAATAAGTTTGTGTGTGATATTAGCTATAATTGCACTAAACCTAAACCACATGTTGTACTAAATTTAAATTTCATAATCACATTTTACATTAATGGCTTTACATAATCTAATCCACATTATATTAAGAAGCCTATACTGGCTACAAATTGAGTAATATAGCACAGCAAAAAAAAAAAAAAAAAAGGACAAAAAGAGTAGTTTTCTTAACATCATTTGAGTTAGATGAAAAGAGGAGGGGATAAGAGGCGAGAAGAAAAAATTCAAAATAACCCCTATACTTGGAAATAAAATGTCAGACTTCAGTTGGGATGTAGCAGCTAATCCATTAATTCTAGCTGCATCTTTAACTGTTGGATCTGTTGGAGAATAAGCTCTTTAGCTGAAAATAAAAATAATTTAAACAATTTTACAAGTCTAAATAAACATGTATGCATGCATATATATTTATATATTAATGAGGGTACAGCAATTTCATTTATGCATGCTTTGGTTGCACAATCAGTTGAACATTCTGCTGAGCAATTCAATTATCGTCAATTCAGATCGCCAATGAAACATCAACTTACTATAGAAATGAAGTCTACTACTACTACACATTACTAATCTTATACTCATATACTACACTTACAACGATCTTCGAAGGGTAGTGGTTGAAGTTTCAGGTAGGTAAAGAATAAGTAACTTTATTATAAGTTAATCAGTGGATTACTCTCTTTTCCCAGCAGAAAAACTTAATCACTACACTTAACAAGTAAGCAGTCAAGTGCATCACCCTCCCTAATCCTGAACACACAAATTAAAACCCTTAAAGTCCCTAACATTTTTGGATAATATCTCATGGTGAGCAGCATAATAAAGACTAGGATTCCTCTTTATGGCCAGAAATACAGGATCTACACTAGTCAGGTTGATGCGGTAGATGTTCCACTTAAACATCTGTAGGTCGAGGTCTGCAGGAAAAACATGACCAAGTGAGAGTTCAAGAGAGTTGCAGTTCTGAGAAGGAAAAACAGGACAAACTGTTTAGTGAAGGACCTGGAAGGTGCAATACAGTAAGGGTGATGGAAAGAGAAGAAATGAGGGGAGGGGATATATATATATCTGCTTGTTCAGAAGACATTGTAGTAGCAGTAAAATAAGCAGAGAGAAGAAACAGTGCATCTGTGAACTAGTTCTTGAAGCATATTGGTGAGTAAATCATTACCAATGTGTCAAAATTACTTCTTTTGGAGGTGGTCTAAGTAGCAATACCATCCACAGAAGGTCAGTAATTGATCAGTGCTTAGGTATCTTCTAGTCCTCAAGAGGGGGGTTGACATGAGAAATCAGAGGTTGGAACGCTTGGTATTTGTAGCAACTTTGAGGGTTCTAATAATGGGCTGTTCATAAGAAGGGAAGATGATAAGTTCATTTTTCATGAGAAGTGTATACTTTGCATGAACTGTTAGCTAGCGTGTGGATGAAACCTGTATACAGAAGGTGAATGGTGGTATAATCTGTATAGGAATGGTGTTGTTAGAAGTGAGACCAAGTAGGTCATTAATATACAGAAGAAATTGTGTGGGAGACATAACTGAACCTTGAAGAACACCAGACTTGATGGAGTGAGGGTCATGCTGTCATGGTGCAGTCTGACAAGAAGCTTCCACTTCAAGAAATGAGATGGATGAAGAACATAGGTGGACAACTTAGCTAGGAGATTCTCATGCCAGACACAGTCAAAGGTTTTACTAATATCAAGTGCAACAATAAGGCTTTTGCCAAAGTTTTCAAGAGCGAGGGGTCATTGGTGAGTGACATAGAAGAACAAGTTTTAAGTAGATCTGGCTCTACAGAAGCCATACTGGTGATCACTGAGAAGGTAGGGACTCAAAAGTAATGAAGGAGGTGATTGTTAATTATTTCCATCACTTTTAAGATGTTGGAAATGAGAGTTAGTTTGGTAGCTGGCATGGTCGAAGAGGCTGCTCTTTCTGGGCTTGGGATGAATTTCTAGAGAGAACAGTTGAAAGGTTTGGCGAGGATGGGAACTAGATCTGGAGCACTGAGGATGATGGAAAGGACATTGTGCGATGCATGAAGGCATCCTTTACTTTGATAGTAGTGTTGAAGATGTTGCAGGCAGTGTTCTTTGCTCATACTGTTGCAACCACATGGAGTTTTGGTGTTGTAAAGGAGTGTGTTCAGGAGGATGGTTTTGGTATGAGTGGGAGGGATACGAGGAGGTGTGGATACTAATTGGTGCAGACAGTTCAGAATGGCAAATGATTCAGTCTCTATGCCAGTAGTGTAAGTGTGCAGTGTGGGAGGAGTACAAGAGCTAGGAGTTATATACATTGAAGTCACCAAGAATAATGAGTTGAGAAAATGTTGAGGAGGGGTTTGGGGAACAGTAGAGACAGTAGATGAACTTAGAGGGACTAGGGTAGCGATACTTTGAGCCAGAATAACTGGTAATCATTGTTCCTGAGAACCAGTTAAAGAGAATGGATGTACATGGCAGTTTTTTACACATGCAGACACCAACCTTCAGAGCAAAATTGGAGTACAGAGTGTAGTCTGGACAGCAGAGATGGATTAAAGATAAGGGATGATAGATCTGTGTCTCAGAGAGGAATAGGATAAATGGTTTGTGTGTTAGTAGGTGGTAGATGGGGTGTTCACAGATCAACTGCATCTTCTCAAGTCTTTCATTATGAAAGCTGGCAATATCTTTTTTCCAAGTTTGCATCCTCCATTTGCATCACATGATAAATGAGTGCAATCATCTATCTTGCATCTGCTTGCTGATACCCAATCACTTTTCAGTTAACTCATACCCTGCCACATCCATTGAATGATAAACCCCACTCTCATTCCTCAGATATCACTTCTCTACAGTATACCACTTTGTATGGATTACCATTTGCTCAAAAAGAACAGTCTTTATTTTTCAGAGAGGGGAAGCTCACAAAACTTTTTTGTATCCTCTGTAACTCTAGTTTATCAATATTTTACTGTTTCAGATCCATTTATTCCATACCGGCATGGGTGGGATGGTTTATTGGTTGGAGTAATTGCTTTTACAGGTAAGATACCTTTTCTACTGAGGACTACTCAACTATGAAGTAGTTATGAAACCGTCCTTTTGTTCAGTCAAGAAAACTGGAGCATGCTATGCTCAATGGCACAATACAATTGCTAAAGTAAGACGTGAACTTATGACCATGTGGTCAGTAGTACTTAACCTCACAGCCATAATTCTCTTGCATTGACAACACCATAGTTGATAAAACCAACCCCTAATATAGGTCTGGTATCTATTTTAATGATCTGAGGACTGTAAGGCACAGTCAGTCCTACTAGGACAAAATTATACACCACAAAACAGTTTGGGACTGCCTCTCCACTACCCTAATCATCATAATAAATGTAATTAGTGCTCTCAGGGGGAAGAATAAACATTTTCCTTCTCCGGTGAGTCTCAGGTGTGACATTTATGATTAAGAAAGACATAGATCACAACATCCCATTCACTAGCACTAATGCATGTGGGAAAAGGGAAGCCAAGGCATCTCACATGATATATTTGAAAGAGCCATGAACTCCTTACAATCATCCTTGTTACCAATGTTGCATTTGAAAAAGGCAATATCACATGCCACACACAAAAAGCAACACAATTTTGTACTGAGGGCAGTATCATCGATTGATGTGACCTTTGTATATAACCAATATTCCTTTAAATGCACCCCTACCCACTAAAATTGACCATAGAAGGATTTACAGACAAACTAAAGCAGGGGTTGTTAACAGTTGGGCTGCAGCCATAGGTGGGCCATTGAGTTGTTCTCTATGGGCCTCAAACCTTTTCTAAAAAAATTTCAAATTTAATGTATTTTGGGGCTATTGAGCTGTTGATGGCTTTTAGATAGTCTTTTGTGTTACGATTTGTTTAATTTTTGCAAATATGAGCAATGCCAGACACAGAAATGGGGAGGGGGAATGTGGGGTTATATGGCATACACCTGCTTCTCAATTCCCAGGTTGTTTTTTTTTAATCATTTCTAATGTCTTCTACTGGAGATGTTTATTATTAGCTATCCTTTGGCAAGTTTCTATCAATAAAAATTTACTTGTTTATCGATTATAATTATGTAATTATGCCCTAACAATAGGGCAAACTTTTTAATGTAAAATATAATATACATTTGAGCTTTAGACAAATGTAAAATAAATCAAAAGTGAGCCATTACAAAAAGAAGTCGATCCCTGATCTAGAGGGATGATACTAAATACCGTAATGCATTTAGTCAAGTTCTATATTGTCTTAATCATCTCTGCTGCCAACTTCATATGAATCTAGTACAATTCTATATATTTCCAGAGAGCTACTTTTCCTTTCTAAGGTTCGTAATCAACCCCTTGTAGATAGTTGAAGTTGCTCAAATACCTTCAAATATAGGGCCGGGCACTGACAATAAGCAGCAAAACAAATTCACTGCAGTGCAATACAAAGTGGCACTGATATTTCTATAAGATACTTCAATATGCACTCAATTGTATTATAACAACATGGGCAGCAGTCAGCTTATATAACCACATGGCTTTAATAATTGTAGTCTTAATTACTGGACTGGTATATAAACTACGAGTGGTAAATGGCAGTTGGGCGTGGTTGAGCAATTGATTTTATAGCCAGTTGCCCTTCCTACTGCTAATCATTGAACTGTGAAATAGGATTGCAGCTTTTTGTAAAGGGAAGCAAAATTTGTGCAAGTAACACAAGGACACAACAGAATGGCTGTAGTAAGATCTGATCTTACAACCATATGGTCAGTAATCTAGCACTTTGACCTTTTAGCTATTGGGCTTCCCGAGTAATTGAACTTTTTTTTTTTTAAAAGAAAAATGAAGTCAGAAACTTACAAGCAATATTTTGATTCGATGGAGATGCAGCATCTGTTGCCCTCTTGTCTTGAAAGTCCTCCTTCAAGACAACACTGTAAGAATTATGGGTTTCACCAACAACTTCGACAGTAATTGGTTGTTCATGAAGTTGTAGTAACTTTTCCTTTGTCCACCTCTCTTTTGACTTACCTAATTGAAAAGAAATGAGAAATAATTTCACAGTATGATGGTAGCAGAAGTCCTATCAAAGATAGAATGACATGAGAAAGGGATACAATGCATATTTTCCATCTATCTTAACAAGTCTAGAAACTGAGAAATGAGAGGTTATGAGAGACAGTACACCATCATGGCACTGCTTCATTTTCCATAAGTTCCATGTTCAGTCATTTCTGGTAGTTTTCAATTCTACAACATATAAAAACAACCACTTACAAGCCAATGAGAAAGCATCTGTGCAGACACTCAACTTGCTAGAAATAGCAACTAAATTCCCTCAAATCACATCCTACCATATTAAAACAAAACAAAAAGCACACATTGGTAGTTCTAAATATACAAAAAGATGGGATGGTCATGGACTGAAATGCCTTTGATCACATGTCTACTTAACCAGGGCTGACCTTGAGCTAAACAACAACACGACCATTTATGCAGAAAATTAAGTCAGCAAGAGAAACAATGATGCAAATAGATGATGGGTACTGGGTGAACAGTGCCTTATGCTGTCAATGGAAGGTACCCGTGGCAGAAGATTAATATACGAGATGTATTGAGAGGTCAGATCTCCGAATACTGAGCATCATAGGTGAAATAGCAAAAGATCAAGAGGAGTAGTGATACGTTGTATGGTAGACTCCCCAGTTTATGGAAGCACAGACAAATGGATGTCAAAATCAATACTCTATATTCAGATCATTCATACTTGAGAAAGTGAAAACCTCCGCACCTACATAAGATAAACAGGTTTTAAAAGCTAGGGCTATTATCTCACACATTATCTTAACAGCATTTCTTCTCTGATCTGGAATAAATCTAGCAAGGCTATGAGACTGGCCTCTCTGTAAAACTAACTGATAAAAAAAAAAAATTCTTGAGAATTTTAACTTAGAACTAAACATCCTTGCAAACAAGACATTAAAACCAAATAAAATGAAATGGAAGCGTTTTAGTAATGCTGCAACCAAAAACTAGACTGATTAAACAAAGATCACATGTTCAAACAAATCTCTGATTATTGAGCTACACTTTATTCAAGCTGGCTAGATAATGTATTCAAGATACATTACATAGCCAGCCTCACTTCAACAGTGAAGAGTATCAGATGGCTCCTACCATTTCATAGTTAGGTGATTGCTCTCAGGAAAAGGTTACCTGAGAATTGCATTCTTCAGAAATTCATGCAAATAAATGAATTTCTAAAATCATCTGACTCATTTGAATATTATGAAAGCAAAAATGCTTCAAGGAAAACAAAACAAAAAAAATATTCCATGTATTTAACAGAGTTTTCAATATATTTACCAGCCAAAGAACATCGAGCTGCTAAAATTGGTATTTCTGCCAATTCAACTGTGAGAGGCATTATCTCATCTTGGCACACTGTACCGCTACAACCAAAATCAACATAGAATACAGAAAATTCTGTCTTGGAGGCCCCAGTAATTTTGGCCCGGTACCATTTTTCATCTGTAAAACAATGAAAGATAAAAACAAAATTTTCAAACAATTCAGAATTAATAGTTAAAATGACAATTCTAGATTGAATATAAAATTTCTTAAAACATTTGATTCTATGCCAACATATAAACATTTACTTGTATTTTGCATTGATATAGGCTCCTCCAGTTGAACTTACACTTGTGATTCACTGGCTCATGCCAGATCAAATTTGAAACCAGTCCACATTCCTTGATGACCTGCAATCACATCATCAATTGCCTACCAAGCATTGACATCAATCTAAATATGGAGCCCGATTTAACAGCAAGATGGTTGAAGGTTTCTGGAGGAGACCAACATGCATGGCTAAACCAGTGAAGATAGTTTTATACAGCTTAATTTCTTTTTTAAAATAAGATTTTTGTCTCAGTCTACTGAGCTGAGAAATAAGTGCTACTTCATATTTTAGTAGTTAAGAAGGCACCAGATTTAAAAAATAACACAAATGTACATGCTCCAATATGCAAATTTCTAAATTTGCATCAGCTGGTTGATGAATTCACGTTTTCTTCACAGTAGGGTTACTGTGAAGAAAAGGTTAATTCATTGACAGGAGGAGTTAACAAATTACTATCAAGCTAAGTATGTATAGTAAAGTGATTCCATAAAATTAATACCATGTTTATCATTTTATCCAAACATGGTATTGACTAGCAATATTGATTCCTTTTCACACAATAGAGTGTCTATTATGTTGTTCTTGGCAGAGCATTACATTCATCTTGCCACAATTGGTCTGGCTAACAACTAGTTATATTCTGATATCACAGTTGTAGGATATGCTTGATCAGGGCTGACCTGGGGCTAAACAACAAAAACAATACAGTCAACACTAAAATAGATGGACATACTTTAAAAACACACCCAACATCGGCCACTCAGACAAAAAGCCTCACATAGGGAATCAATGTGATATATGAATTACTTTATTTAAATATAAACCTTACATTATAATTTATGTTAGAACTTTTTGTTAAGTTATGTTCCAAATACCAACTTAATGAGAAAGTTAGTTATTTTACTAAATCCCCCAAAATTCTTGATAATTTTCAAAATTAATTGAATATCAAAGGCAGTGTATTTCATTAGAAATATGAAAACGAAAGGGTTAAAATATTATTTTAACCCTTGGTTAAAATAATATTGGTGATATCAGTGTGTAACTTTTTTTCGTTTTTTTTTAAAGATTTGGAATCCTAACTTCAGCTTCTACCAACATTATTTGGGTTTATGAAAGAAGACCTGCTTTATCTATTTGAAATCGTTAAAAAACAAAAATAAATTTCTAATCACCGAGTAACGGAAAAAAAAAAACCCTAATAAAAAAAACTGTAATTCACCTGAATACTTGGAACAAACAACTTCTCCAATCTCGGGTTCAATTGTTGAATCCAGATGCAAAGTCTCACACATTTCATTTAGTTGCTCAGTCATGTCAGACAGAGCTTCCATTGCTGAAGAGAAAAATGTAACTTTATAAACATTTAAAACACTATTATGCACATATGCTTATGTATTTACACGTACATATGAATCAAACAGGAAGAAGACAGGTGTGCGTGCTAAACTGCAGGCGATCTATTATTTTAGTGCTATGATATTAGACATATATCATTTATTTATTTTATGATTATTATTATTATCAGCTGAATCATTAGAGTTTTGGACAAAATGCCATGCAATTTTTGTTCCCGTTTTTCACATTCCAAGTTCATATCCCACTGAGGTCAACTTTGCCTTTCATCCTTCTGCGGTCGATAAAATAAAGTACCAGTCAAGTACTGGCATCGATTTAATTGCCTAAACCCTACCCCCAAATTTCTGGCCTTGTGCCTATGTTAGAAACAATTATTATTATTATTATTATTAATTATTAAGGATTATCTATATATTATAAATTCTGTAAATTTTCGACATTGCATAATAAATACGTGCACTGAACTATTATTATAGAAGCTAAATGATTATTGTTATTACTAGCAGAAACACTGCCCTCTGGATGGTATTCTGTTAGTGCCACTGATATTAAGTAACATGTCGATATGCAAATTAGTATATCCAGTTCACTGATGCTACTAGATCTGATGAGTTTATAAACCAATTAACTACACATTCCACTGGGATTGTCATTTGATGTAGACACCTCCGATGAAACACCAATAAGTGCTGAAAATCGATTCAGGATGTTCATTTTTTCAATCTATAGAGAGATAAGTAAATATGACATGATTACATGTCTACTATCATATGTTTACATATGCATGATGGCTGTGTGGTTAAGGAGTTCGCTTCGCAACCGCATGGTCTCGGGTTCAGACCCACTGCGTGGCACCTTGGGTAAGTGTCTTCTACTATAGCCTCGGGCCGACCAATGCC
>JAOPJM010408271.1:0-11322 GCA_027124095.1 Muusoctopus leioderma | reverse complement strand
ATTTATATATGTGTGTGTGTGTTTGTGTCTGCGCGCGTGCGCAGGTATGTGTGTGTATGTGTATGTATTATATATTCACTGATTTGAACAGGATTATACATTACGTGAAGGGAATAACTTGAATTATTACAATGATTGCAACGTTGACAGAAACACTTATAAAATATACGTATATATTCGCAGGTGAATCAGAAATTAAACGACATTACTGTTCAGAACGTTCTCACCCTTAGGCGAAACAATGATTTGTAAAATAAATTTATTCAGTCTGTTCAGCATATTGAATATATACCAAAATATATTTTTCTGGCAAACATAAATATTTCTTGAGTTTATTAATATATGGACGTGTAGTGACGATAAAGGACCAGTCTATCTTGAAATCATTCGCATTTTCATTTTCCAGACTGCACAGTTATTTCGACAATGAAGTCGTGTCACGTTGTTGTCGATATCTAAAATAAGGAGCTCGTTCTGTCGATCTGTTTTTAACTGCTTTCTCGATTAGATCAATATTAGTATTATTTTGCTGCTGATTGAAAAGCAAACTAGTAATTTGATAAGGTAACTGCGATTGAGGTGGCAGCGTTAATTATCATTCACGAATGATAATCATGGTAACGAACGATTTCCTTACGAAAAATATATATATTATAATCTAAGGTAACCAAGTTTGCTTCGATGCCTTAAATGTTATGTTGAATTATTTCCCTTTGTTCACAGTCTTCGTTTAATGATATATATCAATAAAAACCGGAAATAAACAAAACATAAAGCAACCGCAAGGCTTCCAGTTTACCACAAGTGTTACCTCGAATTTGTAGTGACATTGTGCGTTTTTTTACTTCATTTGAGCCGGTGGAAATATTTAAAAGAATAATTAGTGTTGTGATTTATTTATTTTTATAAAAATATTCACTATGCCAAAAACAAGGCCCGCAAGAAAGAACATTACTGTAGAAATTAAAAAAAAAAACTTATTTCTAAGAGAGAAACTGGCATCAGTTTAAGCGAACTTAGTATGGAGTATAGATTGGCCAAATCTACAATTTGTACCATTTTGAAGAAAAAGAATGAGCTAAAAAGTGCAACGGTGGTGAATGGCATATGCAGGCTCAATAATACTTGTGCCTCACACACGGATGAAATGGAAAATCTATTATTAATGTGGATAAATACAATTAGCTGGTGATTCAGTGAATGAATCATTTATTTGAGAAAAAGCGAAGTCTATCTACGAACAGCTTCAGAGAGATGCTCCTATTACCAGTGACGGAAAACCAGTGGAGTGTAATGCCAGTAAAGGTTGGTTCGAATCATTCAAAAAGTGTTCTGGTGTTCACAGTGTTTCGAGACATGGTGAAGCTGCCAGCTCAGACACAGTAGCTGCTGTAACATATCGTGCTGAATTCTGTAAACTTGTGAAGGAGAGTAATTTGTGTTCCCTTCAGATTTTTAACTGTGATGAGACTGGTCGTTTGGGGAAGAAAATGCCCAGGAGGACCTACATCACACAGGAGGTGGCCAGATTGTCTGGACATAAGCCAATGAAGGATAGGCTAACGATACTTTACTGTAGTAATGCTTCAGGGGACTTGAAAGTGAAGCCACTCCTAGTGTATCATTCAGAAAACCCTAGAGCTTTCAAGAACATTAAGAAGAACAGGCTTGGTGTTCAGTGGTCTTCCAACCCAAAGGCCTGGGTTACTAGGAACTTGTTTACTGCGTGGTTCACTGATGTGTTAGCTGCCACTGTACGTAACTACGTCAAAGAGAAGGGTCTTCTAATCAAGGCTATTCTTGTTATGGATAATACTCCAGCACACCCTCCCAACCTCATGTAACAAATACCACAGGAGTTTGATTTGATCAAAGTCCATTTCCTGCCTCCTGATACTACTTCTCTGCCACAGACCATGGATCAGCAAGAGATTGCATGATTTAAAAAATTATACACAAAGCATCTATTCAGGACCTGTTTTGAAGCGACTTCGTCTAATGACGTGACACTAAAAGAGGTTTGGAAAAATCACTTCACCATTACAGATGCTGTGTGTTTAATAGTGAAGTCATGGAGAGACCTTTCATCTAAGTGCTTGAACTCTTCTTGGAGAGCATTGTGGCCTGATCCTGTCTCTTCAATGAACTTTGAAATGTGTGAGACAGAGCCTGTAGTTGAGGAAATTATATGTTTGGGCAGTTCTAGGGGCCACGAGGTGAATGAAGAGGACATAAATTATTTAGTTGAGAAGCAGGGAAGAGAACTGAAGGAGCTACAACGAGAAGACGCCGAATCCTCGCAACAAGGACTGAACTCTGAGGAAGAGGACCAAAATGAAAAAAGAACTATATCAGGAGAAACATTGAAGAAGTTATGTTGTCACTGGCGTCAGCTCACAGACATTGAGAGAACATATCACCCTCTCTCAGAGGATGTTGAGCCAGGTTTGAATTATTTTTCTGATAAAGTGTTGCAGTACTTTTGGACTGTCCAGAAGAATAGACTACTGCAATCCACTCTGGATACTTTCTTTAGAAAAAGATCCAATAACCATACTAAGGCAATTTATTAGATTATTGTACAAATATTACATCGTTTATATTATATGCACTGATTTTTATTGATAATTTGTGTTTTATTAATTTTGAAAGAGATGGTTTGCATGTAGACTTTCGGTATTGATTGAGGTTTTGGAACGAATTCTCCCTAAATACATATATTTTTATTAATGTGGTAATTAATTATTATGGTAACGCATTGGTAAATGTTTATTTATATATATGTGTGTGTGTATATATTCTTATATATATATATAATTTTAATTTTTAATTTTTGAGTTTAGAGTTATCTTCTCATGTTTAACATTATAATCAACATATCTGAGGACGCTCTCATCTAGCAGGTAACACTGCTTTTTGTCAGCAGAAACATTTGTAATATGATATAAATTAATTTTAAATATCCATTGTATTTAATCATTTATATATATATATATATATATATATATATACATATATATATATTACTGTCATTAGTTTTACAGAAGTACTTCCCTTTCAAATCTTGAGAAGCTCGTCGGAAACTTGTGATATTAGGTTTATATGCAATGAATTTATATCAAGAGAGAAGTCCATTTGGTATAAGCCAAGGGCGGGTACTTGGGAGAGTCTAATGTCGTATACTAATAGAAAAAAATTAGTTTTGTTTACATTAATATTTAAAGAGAAACAATACTTTTGTTATTGGCTTTTAAAAAATTTAGGATTTAATATTATTTTTATTTAAGTTAGCAGAATCATCGATATATATATATGGAATTTTCTAAAACAACTTCTAAAAATCTGGGTTCTATCTGATCATAGACATGTTTTTAAGGAATCAGCACTGATTACTTTGGATTTTTATTGTAGGTAGATGTATGCGTTTGTTGTGTACGAGAATATGGCTAAACATTAAACACTTCCGGTTATTCGTTCAAACTGCAACCGTTATTGGTTTAAATTCCAATCAGCATCGTTGGATTAATATGAAATTGTGTTAACTTATTTGGATAGCTAGTTGTTGAAGCCCTTTCTCTTATATTTTTAAATCTCCCATACATGGCTGTGAAAAGAAATCTATAAAATAAAGATTTACCTATCGAGAACCATCGGTAATTTAAAATATCTTTGGCATCGTTGGCTTATTATATAAAGTATCAAATGTGTTAACTTTACCGACTGAATTTTCTACTTGTGATACATATACATATACATACATTGTAAAAATATCGTATGTCAATTTACTGGGCTTTGCGTGCTGCATTGATTGACGTACCTACAGGCAACAGAATTGCGTGATTAGTAAAGTTTAAATATACTATAGTGGCCATCCATATTTGTCTATAGTGGGTGAATGATTGAAATAAAGAATACAATTATAGTTTTACATTCAATTTGCATGCCTTCTGAATACTAGTGGAAAGTAAGCAGAAATTTGTTTACTTTATGAATTGTTAATTTGTATTTCTAATGGGAATTGTAATTTATTTTAGTTTATCAATTAACCCTTTCAGACCTGAATTATATCTTTATACAGAAAAATGTGTTCATGACTTCAACTAGTTCATTCGGGGAATTGATAATAACAGCATAATATATTACGTGGAAAATATACGAATTTTCAGTTGGAATTTTGAAAACTTATTATTTCATGATAACCTATATACATTTTCAGGTTACATACTATACACTGACTGATTAAATTATTGATAAATAATTAAGTCAAATGGAAATAGAATGAAGATTTTCCTGCATTTTTACTGTTTATCGTCGAATTAGCTAAGACACATTTTATAAAATTGTGAAGCCAATACGAGCTTTAGCTAATTTTCTTGATCAAAACCTAACCGTGTTAACATTGTTTTAAAATGTATACGAATTTTGTAAGTAGTATAGCTAAATTGAAAATTACACATTACCGTCGATGCAGCCGCAGATAAAACCTATAAAACTTCAGGTCTGGGTAGAAAATTGGGTGATTCGGCTAAGATAAGTTACTTTTTATCTTTAAAAATATCATCGTAATTGATATAATATAAGTGATTGCGTTGATTCACTAGACTCAGATTCAATGGAATAAAAGCACAAAAAAAACATATTAGGATTATTATAATGTGTTAGAGGTTAATTTACTTAAGTGTTCATACATGATACTATAGATCTGAAATGGTTAACATCTTTAATTTGTCAGGTTAATTTAATTAAGTAAAATGTCGAAGATCTGCAAGGAAAATGTCTTGATTTCAGATTTAGCTAACGATAGTAAGCAAGAAACGATACTAATATTGTTCAACCAAAACTGATAAATTCTCATGTTACTCTTCGTTAGCTGCTGAAATAAACCGTACTACATATACTTAAGTGTGGGCTGACATACTTAATGTAGTGAGACTTCAAAAAGGCTTAACCAATTATAATTACACCCGTAATGAAAATAAACATTATTAGCGTTCATAATTTTTGTCAAAGGTAAGACAGAGAACTCCGAAATTCAAATTGATTAAAAATTTAATGGGAGCATACAGTGAAGAGTGGGTCTAAACTTTGGTAGGTATGGTGGCAACTTCGGACGTGTTTCAGTTTTATTAAACCTTAGCAAAGTATTACAACCAGAGACGTCTAGTAAAATCATTTCTGTTGTGATAGAAGAAGGCTTAGCTATGTGTTCACTACTGTCCCCAGTGATGGCTAACATACACATAGAATACTTGGAGGAAATGGTTTTATGGACGATACCAATTAAGCCCACCATGTGGCTGATATATGTAGATGACATCTTCATACTACTGCACCATATGAACTCAATAAAACCTTCAATACAGTTCACAATAAATAAGGAAAAGGACAATAAACTGGCTTTCTTGGGTCTGCTAATAACACGCAGAGTCTGGATTCACGACATCTGTATATCACAAGCCCACATTTACCGGGCAATACCTGATCTTTGATGCCCACCATTTTTACAGAGTGTAGAAAGAGATCGTGCACGGCCTACAACGTCGATCAAAACTTATAAGTAGTGATCCAGACACATACCAACAAGATATGAACAGGATTAGAAAGACTCTTCAGAGTAACAACTAACCTGCAAACATAGCATCAACTTCCAGGAGTAGAAATATAAGGGCCGAGAACGTTAGTCAAAAAACCGTCACGATCTGTTTACCTTACATTAGAGGCATGTCGGAAAAAATTCAGACCTGCAGTCCATTCAGAATCAGGATAGTATTCAAAACCAGGTCTGCCCTTCAGGGATATCTCTCCCGAACAAAGCCTCCATCAGAAGAGATCATGACCAAGAACTGTGTGTTCCATCCATGTTGCTGTGGCAGAGAATATAAAGGTGAGACTAGACACTCCTAGAATAACATCGTAAAGCCGTAATCCATGGAGAGAAAAAGAAATCGGTCATGGTTGATCATTTGTGGTAGGAAAAGGGGAGTCACCTTGTGGAACAAAGTCAAGATAATACATAGGGAGCAACACTGGATGATAAGAAGATTGAAAGAATCAGCGCATATACTTGGCTCTGATAACCTCCTCAGTAGGTCTGGCATAGATATGAACACCATACGAGAGCCTTTGATTAAGAAAGAAAGAATGTTAAGCCTAAGTCCATACCAAATCATCAGGTTTAAACTCTTAATTTCCATCACCTAATTTTCATACGGAACAATAGCAAAGTGTATATAAGTGTTAAATGTGGTAGTTTACTTGGTGGATATAAGTTCAATCCCTGGGTCAGTGTATCTGTATATACACTGGTTTAATCGGAACGAGCAAGCAGCATCACAAGTAACTAATAACTAATACGCGAATATCCTGGGCATGGAAAACGGAATGAAAACAATCTACCCCCGTGGTTTGAATAAAGGATTCGGTTCGAAATTTCGAGAAGGTTACCGAGTACGACAGGCATCTAAAGAAGGCTAGAGGGTACATGATTAAAGATGTTTGGTGAGTTGAAAAAAAAACATGGAAGAGTCTGAAAGCAAATTGACGCCTGCTGATATCTTAACATTAGCTGCAACTAGATGGACAGTATATGATGCTTGCGTTCAACGAATTCTTGATAATTATTCAGTCCTATTTCGAGTGTTGGCAAGAATGTGCAGTCACAAGTAGATGCTAATCTTCGGGACCGTATAATTGAATAGCAGGCTCAAATGGAAACGGTTATTTACTTTTTTGGATTAAATCCGTACCGCTCTTGTACTCGCATGCAGGCAATTTATCAAAGTCACTGCGTGCAACTAAAACGCCATCAACAGATGAACATATGTTTCTTGAAATTACTAAACAAGTTATGAAACAAATGAAGATTGAAGATTCATTGGCACCCTCTAAGATGATATCGTATGGAAGGCAGAACCCTTATTACCACGGAAGCGAAAGACTCTTAGAAAAATTGAAATGGAAATTTGGGAAGATACATTTCCGTAAACAGTACGAGACCATTATAGAAATATGTATTTTGGGGCCATAGATACAGTAATATTTTCTATCGACAAAACGCTTTGGTCAGGAGAGCTGCAAGATATATTCAAAGCTGGAGACATTGCTTCCAAAGGCCATCAACAAAGAATACCTCATCAAAAATCGATATTATTAAACAAAGATACTCCGACGACACTGACATTTGATAGCTCAACTTCCGTCATTTAAAGTTTATCTGAGAGGGACCTCTGTTTGTTATTTGGCTTACACTGTAGACCATCTCAATGAAAAAACAGCTAATGGTAAGTACCTAATATCAGAGACTTGTACAATTTGCCAACTTTTACTGGTAAATCCTGCAACATCTGCTACTGCTGAATAAACATTTTCTCTAACGATTAAAAACATGTCTTTGGTCAATAATAACACAAGAGAGATTAATTTCTCTTTCGTTTGACACGGAACGGACAGACAAAATAAATCTGAATGCAGTTGCTGTGAAGTTTGTTTAAGAACAGGCAAGGAATTTCGGCAAAAAATTCTAACTGGTCGGATGGTAAATTGAGTTGAATAATAACGTTTTATAATTACGACTGTTTTTCTCTCTTAGAATGGCATCCTATAATTCATATTTTACTATACAAAGATTAAACATTTTAATCAACACTTTCCAAACAACCCAGCCACGAAATAATACAGGTCACGGTCGCAGAGAAATCATGTATTTTTTTTTTCGTGCCTGTGGTTACGGTTGATATCATTTTTTAACATTAATTGACATTTAAACACGAAAACGTAAAAGCATGGACTTTAGCAAATGTTTTTTAACATCTTCACCGCATGTGACATACTACCATTTATTTTTATTATACCCGCACACATCTAAAACATCTCCGTGGTGCCTGAAGTATAAAAATTTAACTGTGTTTTTGTTTTGACTGAAGCTATATTTCGCATTGGTAAATGGTAGAGTTTATCTCTCGGGATCCCGGGATCCCGGTCTGTTTTAAACTATTTTAGATTTCCAGAAAAATGTTTCTTGTCCCAGGAAATTCCGAGATATTTTTTAAATATTATTTTCCTTTATTTTGTGTTAAGACTAAAAAAATCTTCATAATATTATCATAACTTATCTGAATATGTTTGTATTTGTTAGTTTTGAGCTTGCTATTTTCGTCTTTATTTAATTGAACGTGTTCGTCCTGATACTGTCTCCATTCAACCGCTCACAGTGCTCAGTAGTTGCCTTATCTCAATGTGATGGGTTATGTTACTGATAATGCAGTTGTGATGGTAAAATGTGGAAGACTCATTGAATGTGATCACCAAATTGTGTTACGCACATGAAATACGTTTAGCAGTGTGTGACATGTTGTACGAGAGGTTAGCGACGCCAATCACTACCACCTTTCTGAAGAAATACAAGATGAAGATGAGTGTGATGACTACAGAGGTGAATATGAAGAAGATTTTAATACGGTTGTTGTTATAGAGACTGAGTGTTTTGATAATAATCCTATCGAGATACATATTACACTAAATTTACAATTAACTGGTAATGAAATCAACGTTTTACGTATTATCGATAAAATCAGAAAAAATACAAGATTCTTCAGCAAATATCCATAAAAAAACAATATCTTACAAGGTTATGTTCAATAGGAACATGAAAAAGTTTGCAACTAGCGTTGGATTCTCGAACTAAATGGAACAGTCTTCTAGCCATACAAGAGCGATTTATGAATATAAGATCATCTATATCGAAAGCTCCCATTGACTGCAGTCAAGATATGGACAATTTTGATGTCGAAAAGTAAGAAGTTGCGATAATTTGTGACATCATCGCATCGCTGGAACCAATAAAAATTGATGTAGAAAAGCTTGGCAACCGAGAATCGATTCTACTTTCATCGGAAGGCGTTTTTTCTTTCATTTTTAACGAGTTCAATCAACTAAACACACCCTTTTCAAGAAAACTTAAAGAGGCGTTTATTCTACGCATAAAAGAGGGGAGAAATGAGAAGTTATCTGCTGTCGTACAGTACCTCAATAGTGGAAAGTATTAAAAAAAGCAAGTAGCCGACAAAAGTTTAGCCGCGTTACCAACCAGTTCTGTGCTAATTTCTTCTGCAAAGCATATATTAGATCTTTTTGGTGTACCCACTAACTCTACATCTAGTGGGACAGACGAAGATACTCAAGAAATGCTCCGCCAGTCATCTTCGATAACTCTAGACCTAGACGATCCCACTCACGTCTATAGAATGTGAAAGTGCATTTTCTGTAGTAGGACATTGTGTAACTAAACTAAGAGCCAGACTGAATGATCGCAGCATCGATGACCTTTGTTTTCTTAAATCTTATAATTATAAATTCATTGTAATAACATTTTTTTGTGTTCATTAAATTTCAAACGTAACGGAAAGATATTAAGATAATATTTCTTAAATCTATATTTCTGTCACCAATGCTATCAATCACCTTTGTTTTCATAAATCGTATTATTACAATAAAAAAAATTATGTTCATTAAATTTCAAAGGTAATGGAAATATTTTTCTTTTCTTAAATATATATTTCTGTCGCCAATATATTTTATTTCTACCAATCATGGAGCAAAATGTATTATATGACTTGGAGTTGTATTCTAAATAATTAACCGCCCCCTTCTTTATCCTGGTTATTGTATTCGAAAGTATTGACATAATGTCCCGGTATCCTAGAAGGAAGGCCGATTTCATCTTCATCTCGGAATCCCGGGATAAGCGTCCAATATGAGAAAACCTAGTAAATAGTATCGATACTAATATATCATCTATTTTTCATTATGTTCTTATTGACCTCATTAATCCTCACTTTTAAAGTATCCAGCCATATGAAATCTCTAAAGGGGATAAAATGTTACTTTTTACCAAATCTATTCGACTTCTCAGAGGTTTGGTCTCAAATTGTTAACAAGTAGGTCTCACAACTACATCACAGCTGAGCGTTCGTAAGACATTTAGCTTCATGTTTAATATTCTTCAAATAATTGCACAATAACTTGATAAATTAAGGAGCTGGTAATATCTTTATTAATTTTAAAACGATTTTTTAATTACAATTCACCTTTGACGCGTTTAGACTCCACTCGCTCTCATACCGCTTCAGCGTCGGCCACCTCCCTCGACATGCTGCTCTCAACAATATCGTTCAATGTGAGATAGACTGACTCTTTCACCGCATCTCCCTCGCCATTGTCCGGAGAAACGTATTCGCCATTCTGTCCGCCGTTTGTGGTGGTGGTATGTGAATAAATTATATACATATTATTTAAAAAATTAGGTAGGGACAACTGAAATCAATAAAGTAAGAAAAGGAGTAGAGAAGAAGAAAATAGAATTCACCTTTTAGTTTCTCTATTTGTAGTTCGACAGATCCCTGCAAGAAAGTGTTAAATTCCAAAATATATTTCAATTAGAATCAACTAAGTGTATAAAACTCTTTTTCTTAACAATGAGGTAGGTAGACTGGCAGAAACGGTAGGGCGCCAGACTAAAAGCTAAACATTATTAAATTTCGCTCCTCTGTTCTAGAATCGAATATCGCAGCGGTCGACCTTGCCTTTTTTGACTACTGATTGAGAAAGTGAGGAACAAGCGTATATCGAAGGAGGAAGTGAAATTCACTATATTCCATTTTAATATTTCGAGGCCTTGTTCCTATGCAAGAAATTAAAGATGAAAGCTTTATCCTAATGTTTAAATAATTTCTTCTAAGTTTGATTAATTTTTGCTCAAAACTTATAAAAGAAAACTATCCCAACACAAAAAATGTGTTTATTATCTAATTTTTTCAATATTCATCCTTAATGTTATGTTCTTTGCTTCCTTGTTTATGTCGTTATAGGGCAGTGGTCCGGCTCTTATATAGTTTTATGTAATGCTATTATTGAGCAGCTGTATGTTTAAGCTATTTTCTACCTCATAAAGGTTTTTAGTCTTGCAGAGAATAACAGGTCTTAAATTTTTTCCTTGTCAATATCTCATCTGAGCTTATTTTAGAAGTAGAGAACTTACGGAATGTAAGGTTTGGTATGAAATCCAGGAGGTCCTACACGAATTCTTTCCAGATCTTTAATCCTTGATGGGTATCTCCATGATTGTATATCGAAGTGATCAGTGGCCGCACATGGTTGTTCAGAATCAAAAAGTATACCTTAAAGTTATGTATGTGAGTTTACTTGTATGTGCGCATATTTATTTGCATGCTTATATCTATCTATCTATACACACACACACACACACACACACACACACACACACACACACACACACACATACATACATACATACATACATACATA
>JAOPJM010408064.1:0-11323 GCA_027124095.1 Muusoctopus leioderma | reverse complement strand
TAATAATAATAATAATGATAATAATAATAATAATAATAATAATAATAATAATAATAATAATAATAATAATAATAATACCAATAACAGCAACAATAACAATGGCAACAAGAAACAACATATTGAGAAGATGTAATAACATAGTCTGGATGAGCAAATGGCGGGTTTATTCGGTAACAATTGGACTGCCATATACAGTGTGTATCGATACGTCTCGGTGGATATACGTCAGGAAATGAATTTATGAATCATGATGGGAGTTTAGTGCATATAATACATATAGGTGGAGGAGTATTAGGAGTTAGAGGTGGAGGACTGTGGGGAGATATAGGTCCGCCACCTCTATCCCCCTATCCTCTTCCATGTTTATCAAAGTTCTGGGTTTAAGATGTGCAACTTTATTAACTCTTTAAATTTCAAAATTACTTAAAACGAAAAATCCCTAACTATGCAGCCAAGATTTACTCAGCCGTGACCGAACCCAAATAACTTAATCTTTTATTTAGAATATATCAAGCTAATTTGAACTTACGTTATTTCTTTCTTTAGCTTGTTTTAACCACTACTGGACTACCGCCTTTATATAATATATCATAGAGCATATGAGTTATTGTTCAGCCCCATGTCAGCTCTAATCGGGCAGATCTATGATCAAAAGTGTTCAAGCCGTGACCATCCCGTCTGTCTGTATATCAAGGATTGCATTCTTCAATGTGTACTTTCTCTTTTAAGATATTAAGGTGAAATTTGAGGGAGATTTGGCTGCTATTTCTAGCATGTTGAGCGACCACATAAAGGCTCCCTCATTGGTAGAACATATAAGTAAATTAAACTTGTGTAAGAATACATATTAAGTTGCTTGTCAGTTCACACACATTCGCTATGGGTTTAAAGCCAAGATTACTTTAGATCAAGACTAAATATATAGCCATATTTACGATGAAATAATCCATTTGTTCTGTAATGTAATTGCGTTAATTTTTGTGCGCACTTATTGTCCAACGTACAACATCTGTATTAGATCGTGTACAATTTAATAAGATAATAGATGGCCAAAAGTACATTGCGATATTTGGGTTGTCAGGTCCATACAATTTCTCTGGGAATTTAACTCCAAAATTAATTTAGATAATATATACTCTTATACAAAATTAAATATTTGATCTTGACTGAGACACCAATCAATTGACATGTGTGATCTCAGAGTAATTTAAACTCTTTAAATGACCATTATGCATTTAGGACAAGCTTTAGATATAGAAGAAATAACTGCCAAGTTCTTCAGATTGAAAGATAAATTGCTAAGTTAATCAACTTGTCGCTTGCAGGTTAAATTTCTTAACCACAAAGAAAGGTACATTTGTTGAATGTCGTCAAAGTAACTTGAATTCGGAGACAAAGTAGCTGTTAAGAAACCAATCTTGAAAAGATCTTAATAGACATCCATTAACCCCTTTGAACTGCTGAGATTTGTACTGTTGGACGTCACATTGAAATCATATACTACTTAACACCGTTAGATGGAAATTGAATGTTCTTTCCCAAATACAAAATGAGGAAATGAATGAAATGATGTCACTCATGCATTATATCATTTCTCTCCATGTAACTGATGGGGGGTGGGGAGCAAGCGTTGATATACATGAGCATCAGTCTGGGAGGAATAGTAATGTCTATGGACCCTGTTCCTCCCCAGACTAAATAATTAAAAAGAGACATGATCAATTTAGGCTTTCTTTTTTCTTTGCAAAGTATAAGTCAAGATATTAGTATAAAAGCTGGTTGAAATAAGTGTCATTAGCACAATGCCAAATTATGTTTTATACTTACTTGGCATGCCATAAATAAATGTAATATAATGTTGTCTCAGTTTTACCATGTCTACTAGCTAGCAATAAGAGCATGTTGGCTTCCATAGTTATTCTCTTTAGTTGAATCTGCAAATTAAAATGCGATATATCTTATTTCTGCTTCCGTTTCCTTCAGCATCAGCGACACCTTCCATAATTTGATATATCTCTGTACAACATTAATAAATTCAGAACCATTAAATATCATGTTGGGAGACATTTTGATATAAAACATTAATTCTTTCTCGCTAAGACAAATTGAGAGGACACAAATCACATTTGGAGGTTTATTTAGTGAGAAAAACAACCAATAAATGTTTTGTTTCCATTGAGTATAACAGTTGAAATTAAGATTCCCATTCTATAATTAATGTATATTTACAGCAAAGATGATGCATCAGTGTCAACAACCAATAACTTACCGTTTGACTATTAAACATATATATTACTGTTTATTTATCCACGCTCCAGTGCGGATAAATAGAGTCAATTGCTTGATCAGAGGTATCCTGAAACGGATGATCAGTTCTGTTGACTTGAGGGGGGATGGAACAGCTGATTATATCAACTTCCACTACAGTATTCGGCTGGTACTTACTTTATCGAACCCAGAAGGATGAAAGTGTAAAAGTCGACCTCGGTGGGATTTTAACTCAGAACATTTTGTCTGACTCCCTAACGATTCTGTCAATCCCCCATATCTATTATATCTATATTGTTAGAAACAATGAATATTTTTCTCAGTATGATAGGGGCTTTTATATTGTCAAATTAGCTTATCACAATCAACTCTGTTAAACATTTTTTTCAGTCCATACCTTATTTAGTTACTTAATGTAACTAACTAATTAGTGACACAGTAGAATCCGAGGAAACTAGTGATGTTCTATGTCGGCAACAAGTAATACAAATAATTCTGACAATATTTTTCTCTCCGACAAAAGGTTCTGCCCAAAATGTTAGACTTCTCTTATTTCTCACCGCATAAAATGTATTCCACTGTTTCAATTAAAAATAAATAATTACTTGGATGATTTGAACAATGTCATGCCGGAACATATTTAAAATTCTTTCAAAGTCTTCTTTTTTTTTTTTCATAATTATATTTTCTCTTGCTAATTCAATCAAATTGAATTATGTTGTGTTTTATACAGATGGGAAACGACTACTCTGTGACTTGTTATATCTGAAACACTACAGAAGTAGAAGAAAATTCTAGTTTGGTACTGATAGTGGAATACAAATAATTTATTTTCAACGCTGATAGATATAGATCGATATCTGCGACATTACTCATTGTTATGTTTTGTATCTCAAGAAAAAACATTTATTTAAAATAAAAATTCTATATTTGTAGTGAAATTATAGTTTATGTGGGAACCTGACCTATCTGTAAATATCACACTGTGCATTCTCTGAATATTTTATTAACATTGTTGTTTTAAGAAAATGTCTTGGTTTTCTCCAATTACTAAATTCTGTGTTTTTTGTTTGTTAGTCGTGTTCTAATAATCTTGTCGCCCCGATCTTCAAAACAGCAGCAAGTATAGTATTTACAGCATGTAAAACAGTAAACTAATATACCTTTTTCGCTTTATGTTTCCTTTATCTCAGCAATGCAAACCACAGCTACAATTGTTTCCATTTTCAGAACACAAAGAAATTTACGCCTTTCAATCGTTTGGAATTTGTTGTATAAACACTTTGTCCCTGATTCTGACAAAGCTATCGGCAAAGTATTACAAAATGACTCATTAGATTCTTTTATACTGGGAAGAAGATTAAAATAAAGAATGAATAGATTAAATCATACCAATAAGAAAAGATCGATTTTCGTTGATATGATTCAAATGTATTGCTTTTCAAATTGTCAGTTTTCTGTTCTTGACGTATTCACTGCAATGAGATATAGTCAAATAGCTTATCTTGTACTCATGTGTAGAATTCTATGAAATCCAATTAAAAATAATGAAGAGTCTGTCAAAATAAAGAGACTATGATAAACTAAAATATGGAGACTGAGAGAAAAGAAATTTGCTCTCATTCTCCTCTATTTCTAGCATTGCGATGATGAACGATTGATTATAAAATATACTTTAAATGGGATCACGTTTCATTTGATCGATCGGCCATTATTAGTAATTTGTTTTCATTAAAAAAGAATATGATTACCATAATAATATCAAATCATCACTGCATAAAACATCGGGAGTAGCTAAATTGCTGAGCTATAATTTCAGAGTAAATTATGTTAAATTATTTCAAATAAACCTGGTATCAGTAGCAAAACGAAAGTCATGATAATTGAATGAACACAACCATATCACAAACGTCGAGTTTAATTTATTACTAAACTATTTCAATGATTTAGAAACATAAATACAATTGGGAAAATCTTCTGTATAGTTTTAAAGATGTTATCAAAGTCTATAAATCACTATTAAGCTATCGAGTATCATCACGGATACTTGCTATACATACACATACTACGACTCCCACCTACCAACACCCTGCCGACCAAGTCAGCTAACTGGCCGGGATCCACCAGTTCTACGCTAACTATTCCCTGACAGGCAAAGCAAGGAAAATTAGCTTCACTTCTGACTCATCTGAGACAGCTAAGAATGTGACTGAAACCATCCTCTTAAGTATATCTCTCCACATTCTTCATACATACAACCAAAACACATAATCCCAAATCCGCCATGTGACTCACACCTGAAAAAAACCCCCATCAACCTCTGCAAACTTGACAGCTTTTACCCACCACCACAACTCCTGCAGGACCATCATAAGAAACAGAAAAGATGCCTTCGTGCATCACATAGTCCGCAAGATTTCCTGTCTCACAAACTGCAGCTGATTCTTCTAGTCCATTTCCAAAATGATGTCCAACAAATTTAACAGATTCCTCCTACCGACTACTCCTCAACATTAATGGCTCTGTAAGCAATTCTCTCGCACAAAAGTTTCTACATTTATTGCCTGTTTTGCATCCAATTCCACACTGTACATCCGAGTTGAAACTCCTCCAAAATGTTCTTCTACACTCCTCTAGACTAACCACCACGTACACATACTCCGGAAAACATCTCTGGTCACTCAAACCAATATGGCGACTGGCCATAATCGCGTCCCAGAATTAGACTCTATCCCTGCCAATCACTTCAATCTCTCTCTCTCTCTCTCTCTCTCTCTCTCTCTCTCTCTCTCTCTCTCTCTCTCTCTCTCTCTCTCTCTCTCTCTCTGTCTCTCTCCAGGCATCAATCCTGATCTTTGGAAACTTGCTACAGAGTGTCTCATTCCCAAAGAAGGGCAACAACTCTGACACCATCAAGTACCGCACTATCGCTCTCACATACATCATCTCAAAGGTGATGGATACATTAGTTAACAACCACTTACTCGAATACCTTTAGTATCACTCCTTCAGTAATGACTACCAGATCTATCTAGAGGCCTGCTCTCCTATGTCACTCACCAGTGGGCCGTAACTCTTGAGAAATTTGTCCAAAACAATATCGTTGCACTTGACATCAGTAAAGCATTTGACCATGTCTGGCATACAAACTTCCTGGCTAAGCTGCCTGCTTGCATATGGACTTCATCTGTCTCTCGTCTCTTGAATCAGTAGCTTCAAGCCAAGTCATACAATGGCAGCGTGTGCTGATAGAGCGCTCTCTGACCCATACACTATCAACTTTGGTGTGCCCCAAGGTCCTGTTATGTCGTCCACACTTTTCCTCCTGTACATCAACGAACTACTTGCCGTTACTTCCGACGACACTTATTCCTATACAGATGATACTACCCTTCACTCCTTACGTAACCTTCTGCACACAAGTGTCATCCACATGCAATCTAGAGATCTCACACCAAACCTGCACTGATTCCATGAACAGAGACCTCTAAAGCATTCTCCAGTGAGGTCATGTCAATATTTTCTCCTCCAACAGCACAAAGACACAATTACTACACACATCAAGGAAATAATCTTATACCCCACCCCGATCCCTAGTCATGGACAACACACAAATAAAACACTCAAAGTCACTGCAAATGCTAGGCTTCACGCTCACTATGAAGGTGCGTCGCCTAGTGGTTAGGGTGTTGGGCTCACTATTGTAAGGTCGTCGATTCCCGGATTTGGCGACGCGTTGTGCCCTTCAGCAAGGCACTTCATTTCACGTTGTTCCAGCCCAGTCAGCAGAAAATGAGCACCTACAATAGGACCGAGAGCCCTATCATTAAAATACCCAAGAAACTTCCTATGAGATGCAACCTCATACGAGGCCGGCCACACCTGCACGGTGTGACCCGTATCATTTACATTTGTTTTCACTTCACTCTCACTGATAATCTCTCCTGGTGATTTCACATTCACTACATAGCAAAGCCTGCATCGCAAAGACTAGCCTTCCTCTTCAGAACCAGACAATAGTTCAACTCCTAACAGTTGCTACAAAGCTCAAGTGTGACCCACACTGGAATATTGCTCCCACATCTGGGACAGTACTGCTGCTATACATACGAACATCATAGACCATATCAACAAAAAGCCATCCGACTGACTTACATGGAGTTACTCATTAGTACACCTCAACCTTTATCGCACAGAAGCGCTGTGTCCCCTCACTCTGCCTTTTCTGCCGCTACTACAATAGCCTCTGCTCTTCAGAGCTAACTGGTTGTGTGCTATTGACACAGTTGTATCTCCTCATATCATTACCCATAATAGGTGTTCCCCCATCCCAGGCCTCACACTAACCAATTTCGCTTAATTTGCTAGAAATAGAAGCCACATCTCCCTCAAATCGCACTCTTTCGTCTTATATAAGACAGGGCATATTAGAAAATGTAAACCTACATACTCCTAGAAATACAGGATGGGCACGGCTGGCTCGAATGCCTTGATTGTAGCCCTCCTCGACCAGGGTTAACTTGGAGCTAAACAACAATCAGTGATCTCTCACTCTTGAGAACTTTGGTGAAAATAATGTTGTTGAAGTAATGTTGTTGCCTTCAACATCAACAAAGACTACAACCGTATTTGGAATAAGAACCTCCTAGATACATTACTCCCATATGCTCTCCATTCGTTTCTCATCTCTTGGTCTGGAAGTTTCCAGCCATACTTCTCCATTGCAGCGTGTACTGACGGGGCCTTCTCCGACTTAACACTCTGTCAAAACTGGTCTATCCACAAGGTTCAGTTATCACTTCCACGTTACTCCTTCGACACTTCAATGGCCTGCTTGCTGTTACTTCTAAACGCTCATACTCACTACTATACAAATGATGCACCGTTCAGTCCTTTTGCCTTCCTCACACAGGAGTCATCCACACAATCTAGACACTTCGTGTCAGCAAGCCAACAAGTGAACATCTACATGGTCACTCAACCTGCTAGAAATAGCAACTAAATCTTCCTCAAATCACACCCTACCGTCTTGAATAAAGAAAGGACACCTTAGATAATGTAGTCCTATATGGCCATAAAAAAATAAGATGGTGGCGGCTGGAATGCCTTTGGTCGTAAATCTACTCGATCAGGGCTGACCTGGGGCTCAACAACAACAACTTTTTGTCAGAATTTCACTGCCTTCATAAATAGAGAGATCTGGAGAACATCCCCCAATCATGATATGACAACCTAATCGCCTTTAACAACACAAAAACACAATTACCTTACATATCAACGAAACAATCTCCAAACACATTGTCCCTAGAACTGAACAAAAAAAGCGACAAAGTTAAAAATAGATTGCTGCAAAAAAAAAAATGCTGAATGAGGAATATCCTACAGAAAAAAATGGCGAACTAACTCCATCACATTAGCATTCATCGATATTCCTCAACATCGATTTTTAGTCAACGATTTCTAGAAAGTTCCTTTTCATTCATACTAAATTATACATTGTGAATTGTTATATTGAAATTCTATAACGTAAATATAGAAATCCTTTATTTAAATATACATACTGAATTGTTCCGTTAAAATAGTAAATAAGTTTCTTTACGCTGTGTGTGTGTATGTGGAGGTATGTTAAATTATGCTGTATTGGGTGCCTATTTAGAAGTTCAAATGGTGTATATGTACGGCCAAAACACTCGATAGACAGTTAGAGTTGAGTGGTCAAGAGAGAAAGAGATAGAGTATATGACAAGATACATTTACTGGGTAGTTTGGTGTTTGATAATTCTATGTTGGAATCCGATAGAAGTAAGTTTGGATTTCTAATTCTCAAATATTGCAAAACAAGTAGCAGCAATATAGTCTAGATTGAAAATGTCTCATATTGACGAGGAGCTTTTATAGGCTGTTTTTTTTTAGCTCGAGTTCCAAACTATAAAGTGAATGAGAGGCAAATTTCCCCTGAATAGGACGCTCAACTATCTCGAGCAACGTTTACAAAGGATCTGTTACCTACTACCGGCAGCCAGGTAAATGGAGACACGTTGAATTAAGTAAATTTCCCAAATGCACAACGAAATATCAACAGTGGGTCATTGAGTCAGGAACTTCGCAATAGTATACCAATACCATATCTACTGGGATATTTTACTGCTTGGTTCTCTCTCACAATCCAAGAATAATAAATGTTCTCATATGCGCAATAGGTTTCAACCGTTTAAATCGACTGTTACACACCATAACCCTAATCATTATATGCAGTCCTAATCAGAACCCAATTTATATGGTTAAGTTGACTAAAACAATTGGGATATTTGATCTGAAGCATAGTACTGGAGCGGCATCATGTTTCCTTCTCTCGGTTCATAGGGGAACTTAAACTCAGCAATGTGAAATAACAAAGCATTCGTTAATTATAGAATAAGCGGCCAATTGTCAGAGTCATTAGTGCGTCGGACAGAGTGCCTTGCAGTATTCGTTCCGGCTCATTGCGCTTTGAGTTCAAACGCCGCAGAGGTCAACTTTGCCTTTTATCCTTTCGGAGTAGATAAATAAAGTACCAGTCTAGGGCGGCGAACTGGCCGAATCGTTATAGCGGTACTTGTTCCGGCTCTTCGTGTTCTGAGTTAGAATCTTGCCGTGGCCAACTTGGGTGGTAGACTTAATCCGTCGCCCAGTTTAACACTACCACCTGGCCCTTGGCTGGCTTTAGCGAGTCGACTCTGTTGCAAGCGTTCGGGCCAGGCCTCCGGTCTGAGAATACCTTCCTCCCTCCCACCACCAGTATCAGAGGCCCTGAGCAAAGGATGATCGACACTGCCTTCCTTCCTGACTAACCGATAAAAAAATTCTCTGGCTGCTTAAAGCGAGGAATTTTGTGTTAGTCCAGGGAGAAGGATCAGTGCTGAAAGACCATCCATGCCTTCTAGTCTACATGATTGGTATACTGTGGTTAGGTCGATGATGATCAATTTGAATTTTTAAACACCAATTGCTAGAGGAAAAAAAACATAGAGGAAGGGACTTCCATAAGGGTGTATTTCTGGGAAAGAAGTTTTGACCTATTAAAGTGTCTCGAGTGAAATGCAGTAGAGTTACGAGAGAGAGAGGTACGAATGCGTTTGGGTAGATGTAGCACACATTTGGCAGAGAACTATAAACCGTTATGAGGGGGGGGGGAGTTAAGTGTGTAGTTAAGTGATTGTAGTATCTTGGTTTCCCATCAATTTGTATGTTTGGTGGAAAAGCCATAATGTAAGCAGTACTCTAAAATAGGATGTACATATGCCTTGTAAGTATATTCTGGCCCTAAAGAGAAAACTCAAACTTTAGGCGTAGTCTTGGCTATGTTATAAATATAAGTTCGCCATGAAAGGTCATCAGAGCTTTTGCGGCCGAACATTTATGGAGAGTATGAAGGTTTTACCTGTGTCTTGCTTATGGGTTAAGGAGTAGTGCTGTAAGTATGTTTTCTTGATACATGTAGTGTCTACGTGTTGGTGTTATTGAATGAGACAAAATTGTCATGTCCTGTTACGGGATATTTTCAAACTTTCTCTCCATAGAGATTATATCTACCAGGAAGATGTTCAGGTATGTGTGGATAAAGTATATACTCGTAACATTTTGGCGTTGTCAAGGATCCTATCAGCTACACGGAATGGAGTGTGTTTAGAGATGGCAACGCGAAGACATAAGTGAACTTTGGCGTATACTGAAGTTCACAGACAGTTGGGGAGGACCCTGTAGATATTCTCTGCAATGGAACAGCACGACAGAAAACTTCACAAACAATGTGGGAGCCTCTACTAGGTCCCTCAACGTGCTAGAAATAGCAGCCAAATCTCTGTCTTAAAAAAGGAAGGAAACATTGAATACTGTAGTCCTAGATACACTATATCTGAAATGCCTCTGTTAATAGGTCTGCCCAGTTAGGGCTAATCTGGGGCTAAGGGTTAAATAAGAACAACTTCAGATCCAATAGATGACAGACAGGTCGAGGGACATAATTTCATTAGCTTGCTAGAAGAGTCTTGAATAAAACGCAGTTGAGGGCTTTACGGATGTCAACAGCAACAACTTTGCTTCTCGAAAGTAAGGGTAAGGTAAGAAAACAAGTCAGAATCTTACTTCATGACGGAGATAACAGAACACACAACAGATAGGAATAAACTGATAAATATAAATATATGGTCTTACATGCAGATTCTACAACAGATAGAAGCGAAGTGAAATAATGTATTTGGGTAACAGCTCTAGAGAAATCACTATGTAAATATCAAAGAGATGAGAGAAGTTGTGACATGGAAGGCAAGTGTGTACTTCGTCATATATATTTTTGTATCGCTTAGTCAAAGGAAAAAGGACAGTACCAATGACTCTTTTTCAGGTCCTCTGAGACAGATGGGGGGAAGAAGGGAGGAAGTTATCCTCAGACCGGAGACTTCACGCAAATGCTTGCAACAGAGAGGCCTCTGCTGAAGGCACCCACAGTTCAGGTAGTGTCGTTAAATCAAGTAATGGATCAAACCTACCATCCAAAAATTGTACCACAGCTAGGTGAACGAATGCAGTGAAAGTTAAGTACCTTAGCTATGGATATTGTTAAATACCAGTGACAATGTACAAATTACCAGCCATCCAGCTTATAGTCAGATGCACTATCAACTGGCCCAGTCACAGGATTGCTTTCAATATATAGTTAATGATATAGTCAGAGCTGGTGGATTTATCTTACTATTATTATAGCTGTTGGTGTGTCCTGGTGGATTCTTTGCTACCCATAACATATTTGATGTGACTAAAGTACCGTTAATTCTCCCAAGGTATTAATCAATATATTGGAAACTCAGAGAACCTGCATTAAAGTTCTATACATTTCTAAAAGACTAACAATGATATGGTACAACAGAAATACTGCGCAAAGTAACTGTATGTTTTTATATGAAATTAGGTTTTTCGAAAATTCGATCAGAAAGTTAATGAAAATCAAATGATTTAGCTAATCATGCGGAGCCGCAATCTTCCTTCGATTAAATTTCCAAACCTAATTACACAATAT
>JAOPJM010407859.1:0-11325 GCA_027124095.1 Muusoctopus leioderma | reverse complement strand
ATTATTATTATTATTATTATTATTATTATTATTATTATTATTATTATTATTATTATTATTATTATTATTATGAAAAAATGTCCTTGATATATGCTGTATTTACACATTATCCACCGGGCGTCACCCAGACACTAAAATTATTAAAATTATTATTATTTTCTACAAACATCGATAAAATAGCAATGAAGAAAATCGAAAATATTTACGGATATCTGCATTAAATTATTATCGAAAGGTTTTTTGCCTAATAGAAGTTATTGCCAATTAGGCAGCAATGTTATACACACTAATGGAGCGCAATCAATTCTTCATCTGACAGATCCAGATCCCACTAAAATGGATAACAAATACATATGAAAACAGTATCATTTGACGGAATGTCCATGGGAAAATAAACAAAAAATAAATAAATAAGCGAAAACATGTTAATGTTTGTCTCAACTACTTATACCATATTTATCTCAATGTCTGAGGAAACCTCCAATTTCCCAAAACAACATACCTATTACTTCAATGAGTATAATATACAAAGTTTTAACAGGAATAGTTTTATTAAAACTGGTTCAATTTCTATGTGGTGACAATAGACTTGAAAATACAGAAACAAACAAACGAAAACGTTTTTGGCAACTCATGACGATATTTCATTACAGACTTAATCTTAAAGCAATTCTGAATTGATTTCACCAAATATTTTTCTCCCATTTATGATATTTCAGAACCCACTAACATCAGCGTTTAACTCTCTTTCAAATAGGCCACAATAAAAATAAATAGATATTACGTTATTGGACAATATTAAACCGAAAGGAAAGATCCATAGAAGACCTATTTTTAATGAACGGCTTTGTGAAACAAAATGAATGATAGATACACAATTCATAACCTGTTAGTCAAAACCCCGTTGTGAATACCAGTATCACCGAAATACCTTCATGCTTATAGTATTAGTGGTCTTCGCATTGTTCCGATTGAAGCAATCTAAATTGGAAGATTAGGCATAATAGTGTCCTGAAACAATTTAGTAACGATATTAAAGTGTTGTTTTAGTTGGATGAAGGTATATCTTGCAATTTAATACTGAAGGATAATAGACTAGAAGGTCTCACATATGATGTTGAACTCTATAAAGGAGAAATCGTAGAGGAGCGAAGCGAATATTTCATCCATTGTTATTAAGGCATAAATGATAATGAAACTGTCTGAAAACTATGGAAATGAAAATGAGAAATTAATATATTAACATAATTAAAAAGAAACATTAAAACTCATTTAAATTACAAATCTAGCATCGACGCTATTAGCATATTACTGTAGCGATAGCTAAATAATGCATCTATTTATATTTTTAACCCACAAGACACTTGCTATATGCCGTTATTGAATATGATGTCAAGATTGCCGGAAAGCGATTGCTACACAAATATCAATATTCTCCCAAACATTTGGATTAGATTTTAAACGGCCAAAATCTATTCTGAAACTAAACCAGTAGTAAACATGGACAAACACATGGGAGAGACGCAAAGAATGGCTAAGCATAAAATCACACCAAGACTTTCATGAAATCACAGCCAATCGTTCTAGTATTTAACAATTAGAATAGTGTAACAGCAGCACTAGTATGACATAAAATATGTTCATAAAATATGTTCATATGTTCAACTGAAGCCATTTACAAGATGGAGCTATGGGTATAAAGATCAATCAAATATATATTGAATATCACATGAAAATCTGAAGATCTCAGTAATATATTATCATTACTATATTTACTAGTCTTGTCAATAACGTTGATTGACTACCTGAAATCTCTAATCGAATATATACAATAAGTATACTTTTTCATCAAATGTCTATAGTATCAATTCCGCTTAAACTGCGCTCACGTTCAATTTTACATCCATACCGCATTCGTCAATAATATATCGTACTAGACGGTTCTCTCTTAATGCTCGGTAGATATGCTGAATACGCATTAGTTTTCATCACTCTGTTCTGCTTGAAAGATAGCACATAAAACAATTCCCATGCTTCAATGTTTTGCAGTAAAATTCCATTTCTGGTAACCTAGCTATCCTACGACAATCAGGCATGACGAAAGTCCTGATTTTGATTTCCACGTATGACTATTCTGCCATGTATCTAGTTATTTCTCAATATGGTTTGCTCCAACACTAAATTCAGGCAATTGTTCTATCTAGAACAGGCCGCAACCCTAATGTAGCTTTCTCTCACTGTGGTACTATCCCAGATGTATTCCAAGTGACATAACAGATTAGTATTTGTAAATCTCTTCTCATCACTTCCAACACCGTGTGGCGTAAAGAGCCTTCCCATTGAAGATTCGTCGGCTGAGTACTTCAGAGAAGAAGCCACCTCCTTATGAAGTGCAGTGCTTTTGTGTGAGTGGATGACCATTACCAAATGGCAAGCATTCGAACTACGAGTAGAAGTACAGTCTTTCCTACTCTCACAGCAGTCTCATCCATCACCTCGCTGCCAATGAGTTCCCTCTTTCGATACATAGCCATGATCGGAGCCAGCTGAGCCCGTGACTCATGTCACGTAGGGTCATCACGCGCTGAAGTAGAGACTGAAGTCTACCAACCACTACCAATCTATCCACTACATATCATTTTCAAACGGTGAGCTCTGATTAGGTATTGGTACTACAATTTTCCTCTTAAAATCATGTTATTAATAAAGCATATATATAAACAGAAACTCAACCAGGTCATATACTTCGATGTCTAAAGCGATATCATGTTATTTTCAAATATTAAATATATCATCCAATGGCGAGTTACTCCAAGTGTGACACTTTAATTATATATAATCGTATTTATTCAAGCTAAACAAGCAAATGAATACACACTAAATAACGTTGTGACAGACCGAATCGTTCACTTGGGTTAATATATTTCAAAGTTAATTTAGTTACAAAACCGAGCTCTACGTTATCGGTTGAAAACATTTATCAATATTCACTGAGAATTGTAAATAAATTTTGGATTGCATCATACGTATCGCCCATTGTTTTTATTCAACTGCAATGAATTCCAATATATTAAAACCTTGTTCACCTGTATGCGTAGATAGAAGATTATGTGACATCAATACGTGGAAGTGTTTTGATTGAGTTAAATTCGTGCCAATAGAAATAAAGTATTTACTCTTATTGTTTGTGATCCTTTTTCATCGAACATAATATAGTTATATTGTTGTTAGATTTCCACGTGTTCGTATCAAAGACTTACAATTCTCAAGTATATAAGGCATCAGACAAAACGGTTGCTATATTGCTACTTCACGTCATTTCAGACATTCGGTTGTGCTTCTACACATCATTAATTCCATGTGCGTCACTTCACATAACTATACAGAAAAGCTATCAGGTATTTTCGTAATGTAATCTCTGAGAGACTTGTAACGGCTGATAATGAAAACACTAAAACTACTACCAATTAAACATACAAATGAAACTACACCTGGTGCCAACTGTACTTCTCTATTAACTGCTAATTAATATTACAATGGTGTAACCAATCTCCATTCATTTCAAATTCAATCCAGGAGAAATACTTCGAATCAATTTCGTTGAGCTACAAATGTATTCCCATGACATTCCTATGACAACGCTGTTAACCAATATTCTCTGATTGTCAAATCATCATGTCGGTGTGACTCCGACTGACTAGTGTTTCATTCACATATGATAAAGCAATCAAATGAATTCTGTTATTCTATAGAAAATATTGCTTTTTTCCAACTGTTCAGGATATGTGCTCACACATACGCATACACAGTTATAATATAACTACAGAGATACAACGTGTGTATAATCTTTTTGTTTCTTTTACTGGTTTTAGGCATTGGAACGCGGTCATGCACGAGCGCCGACTTGAGGAGTTTTAGTCAATTCTATCGTCACCAGTACAAACTATCATTTGTTAGCATTAAACTAGTTACGTCTCTTCCATTGTGGAATGACTGTTCATCAGTTATAAAGTTGTTCAATTACATGGACAATACGCACCTTTGTGAATTTATGCAGTTCAATATAAAAGAGTTATATCTATCCATAACTAAATCCTTTCTTGAAAATGATTTCGAATACGGTAGAGGTTTATTCCAAATAGTGCTTAATATTAATCTTATCATATTATTGTGCATGCTAGGAAATCTTTCATATGTTTACGACAATTCTTTTTATATTAAATCCAATGACAAGGATTTGTGTGATGTAGCCATGGGAACGTACGATAAGGCTGAATTTTCTGAATTCATAGGATTGCACATATTCGACTTACTTTCGAAGAGATTCCGCTACGCAGTATTCGTTAATTACCGTAATGAGGGATTATTTATTTGGGAGAATTATGATTGGAACGTGTTCATCAAAGATTAAATGCATTCCAGCCATCAGTAATTTGTTCAGGCATAGTATATTTTTAAATGTATTATTTTTAAAGCTAGTATGTTGTAAGTTGAACTACTCTTTGCCGTTATTTCTATCAGGTTGATTGATTGACCATGTAGATGTTCCCTTATTCGTTCGAGTCTGATACTTGGCTGTACTAGTGGTACAAATCTCAGATGTATCTTATACTCATAATTCAAGCAAACTCCATCCAATACACCGTGCATATGTGATTAATATTTTAAATGTGTTCGTATATATTTTTATTTACGATTTTAAGACTTTTTAACAAATTCACAATTACAAGCTTATCTTTATAGGGAGCTTCTTTGAAGATTAATTCTTCACCAATATGTGATATCAAGTAGAAATCTTTTCTACATTCAATGAATACTTAGCATGAATCCACTTATCGTAGCACAGTTTTTCATTATTCCAGCAAGTAGAGGAGATAACCTAGGGCATATTTAAGTTTTATTATTACATTGTCAGCGAAACAGAGGCTTTCCCCTACATGCCGAAGTAGTAATAGAAAAACTACGTGTGAGATGTTGTATTCTACGTCAATTATTTCAGAAAATAAATTACTTATACACGCCATCTGCACGACGAACATGTACGTTAGTGTCAGAAATTTTAATAATGGGGGCATTACAAATCTAGTTAGAAATAATTATGCAGTGAGGAAAAAACAAATATTTCTTAATGACAAATCTTATTGTAGTTATATCAGCAAGTATATGAGATACCCTTCCATATGTCTTAAAATGGCCTTCTCAGCAAAGCAAAGACTTCACCTTACTTGCTAAGTCGTGATAGAAGAGTCACTAAGTAAATGTATTGTAACAGTAATAACGTATACTAGTTGGCATTGCAAAACAGAATTCTTAGCGCATTATTATGTTTAACTATATTTTTAATGAGGCCTAATTTAATATGTGAACACTAATTCACATACCACAATTAAAAATGTTCGGACTATTTATTTTAACACGTGAAATGATTTTGTTTTCTCATTTTAATGTTTACCTTTACACTATGTTTCGATCGGTTTCACCTTTAATCGTTATCGTGTCGGGTATCTTATAACTGTTTGTATTTTCTTTCTTGTTTTCGTTGGTTTATTCTGGAGGAAGCTGTTGTAATTATTGCTTTCTCAGGCCCTCTGAGATCCGTGAGATAGACGCGGTTATTATTCATCTTGAATAGATGCAAAGTAATGCCTGCAAGAAACAAATGGAGGCGCGGGAATTTCTGAAAGGTGACATTCGGGGCAGAAATGAACGCCCGTAGTGTTTAGTGAAACCAGCAGCAGGGAAGATATATTGATGTGAATGTAGAACCGGACAGGATTCGAACTAGGGACCATCATTTTTAAACAAAAAAAGGCAGTTACACGCTTATCCTCTATGCTAATGTCGCATGAACCAGAAAGCAATTATTTCAAATATATTTAATTTAATATTCCAGTAAATACAGCCATATCAAGTTGATTTTGATACACTGAAGTTCTGACAGATTCTTCTTTCCTTTTCACCAGGTCAGCAACCCCCAGGGAAGTCTCTCCGCTTTTCCAACACATATTAACTTACATGTGTTCAGTTGAACATCAACTTCATCAATCTCAGTAGTATGGGAAGGTCAGAAAATATCGTGTACAGCGTCCTTCCTCTTATGTCCGATTCATTTAAAAATGAAGAAATATCAATGTTGAGGTCTAATATATATGACGTTTGTTAAGGATATATAAATTTTAATAAGAATTACGGTAGTTGTTTTGTGTGTTTTCAGGATTTGTGTGTTCAGGATTTGTTCAGGACTGTAAGTTGATGGTATTGAAGAAAACTAGTTTGTCATAGACCACTGGAGGATATTTGCATGCTTTTTTCTTCAAATAAGTAGTGTATGTGTGTATTGAGGTGAATCCTGTGTTATTGAAGTGTTAAGTGTTATGAGGTGTGAAGAGTGATATCTGCATAAGAGTATATGTGGTTAGAGGTGACAGCGAGAACGTCGTTAATGAACATCATAAAGGCACACATATCCTGGAACAAGCTAACACGCAAACTGCAGCCTAACCAACTCAAGGAATAGCTGTTGGTTGTTGCTTTCCTTGTTGTCAAAGGAATCTTGGTTGATGTACTTTGTTTCCCTGTGGTCTACAAGAAAGGGGACGTTCTTTGTGTGCCAATAGAGTACGGAAGTATCATGTAGCATTTCAGTTTTGCCAATTACAATGAAAATAGTGCATACATTTCTTACTTTGTACAATGATTCTTTCTATAATGTCTCATGTAACTCCTCGTCTTTGAAGCTTGCTTATCATACAAGTAGATTACTATGATATTGAATTGTTAATTATTAATACACTGTTGCATATTTAATCATGTAAGATGATGTGAGAGAAATACGAGTTACAGATGTTCTATCTGAATGCGATGTGTTCATAGTGCTTTGCATGCCATTCCCGAAAAGTGGTAAAAATGCATATGGTACCACATAACGTTTTCTCTAAAGAGCTGAAACTGGATAGGTCAGAAATATAGAGAATGCTAAGATTTTCTGTCGCTAAATGTATGGGATTGGAGCTACAATAATCTGTATATTTCAGGAAATGTACCTCGTTATAGGAATGTTTCAACGAACGATATTATCAGAATTATCTACATTTATCTTTATGCGTCTAATAGTAAAGCCCTACACCTGTATGGCTAATCATGTGTGCCTTTGCTGCTCATCCATATCGAAGTTAAGATGCACATAGCATTAATTTTACCATTTCACAAGTGTATTTACCATGACAAGGTACACACACTCACATGCATAAATACATACATTCATACATATATATATATATATATATATATATATATATATATGTGTGTGTGTGTGTATTTGAGTGTGCATATGCATATATATACATATATATATATATATATATACATGTGTGTGTGTATGTGTATGTGTGTGTGTGTATGTGTGTGTGTATGTTGTGTGTATGTGCGGGTCCGTGTGTGTGTGTGGGTCCGTGTGTGTGTGTGTGTGTGTGTGTTCATTATGGTCAATCTTTGATGCCGCATTAGTTTACGATTTTCACCGTTCTAAATGTAATCCAATTTCGTTGGAGAATGATGTACTGTAATGGTGGTTGATGTACTCTAGTTGTTACAATGAAAGGGAAGAAAGGTTACATTGCAGGTTTTATTATGATTTGGAACGGAAGTGAGCGACATTGATAACTACTTTCTTGAAATGCTTTCTGATACTCGATAGCTTGCTACTAACCTTTTGTCTGGCAGTATACAACCGTTACATATCATATTTATATTCTAATACGTGTTTTCTAATGGAATATTCTTAGTGCAAGGGACTACTTCATCTAGTTAAGCTATGTTCCAATTCAGTAGTAAAATATTGCATGCTATGATTGTAACTCAAAATTACTTAGTTACAGAAATGTTATTTTCGCTATTTAAATGAGATTTGTTTTGGCGTATGATTTCCTCCCGTAAATATATTGATTCCTTATGAGACCAACGTCTTTCACACAAAATTGTTCTTCCATTCATGCATAACTACTCATCAATGAGGTCCAAATTATATGGTAGATATGCCCGTCAGCATGGTTTTATTCTGAATAGCTTGCATCATTATATCCAAAATGATATTCATTGACTTCGGTAATATGTTTCAAGATATCAAGGTGTTTCTCCTGCAGAGGAATACTTGCTCCATAAGATTTAGGTCATCAATAAAACGGATATTTTGTGCGTTGGCGTTGGTCTTCGTTTTCCATATGCAGTATCCTAAATTAGCTGTTTTTATACTCCAACCCAAAAATTACCTGTTTTTATACTCCAAACCAACAAGAAAAATCATACAGCAAACTGCAAGGCAAATGCATTATATCTTTGGAATATCCCAATGGTTAATTAGATTATATAGGAACTTGTGACAGTGCTGGTATAATAACACTCAGCAAATTCTTCATTGCAGTGTAAACTAAGTTTTCATTGACGTTATCAAATTCATAAATATTCGAAATGCTGATGAGCCAGTCATGTGAGACTGAATCAAATGGCTCTTGTAATCAATAATGTTCGCATCATCTAGTATCATCTCGTTAATAGGAGCTGGTCAATTATTGAGCAATACTAGTAGTAGAGACAAAAGTGTGGATATCACTCTAATTTACGATTTGCCCAATGCGCTAAACGAATAAGTGATGAACGCTTAATTTAAAGAGCGCAGAATTTCTTAACTGATAGCCTGTTACGTTGAAAATAATTAATTGTTATTGGACATGCTTTCTAAAGACCAAATATGTTACTGTTTATTCTTTTGAGTCGTAAAAATCAATCTCCAGAGCTTTAACGTGTTGCAAGAGCTTTTCGTGTTGAAAGATCTTTTCGGATTTCACAAGTTAATGATGACCTAGTCAGATGTAATATGGGATTTAACGAGATTTCTTATCTTACCACGTGTAGAGACCAATGTTGAAACATTATTCGGCAGTGTTGAGTGCTCAACATCACTTACATTTTGATGTATAAAGACCCTTATGGACACGGAGATAATAAATGGTGTAGTACTAAGACGTAACAGACATGCGAGAAAGTACTAAGACGTAACACCCTTCAACACTTCAAGAATTAAATTAGTTTTGTAACTGTTCGATCAAACGATAAAACTAATGCATATTATTCTGAATAGCCTTGAAATGACAGTTGATTGGCGTGTAGCTAGAGAGTTCTTATGTTTGTAATTTTACTGCGTTACCATTATTGATCTAACTAGATATTTAGATACTTATTCAGAATAAGTTATTCTGTATTACACAAAGGAAGACCTGGAATTAGGTGTTATCTGGTTATTAAACGAACAGTTCAAAATCATTATTATCTTTAATGAAGTTTTCATTTTTATTACTATTTATCAACATGTGTTCAACCGTTTTATGCGAGATTCTACCAGAACTCCAGGGCCATTCCCGTGTTCCTAACATATGCGCATCAATGGCCTTTGGGAATCTAGACTTGTGTTTGAATACTCTCTCAGTTATGCATTGTTCTGGGGTTTAATTTGGTGTTTTCGTGTTATGTTTGTGTTGTAACTGTTGTGTAGAGTATGTGCAATGTCAGTTGTGTTATTCTATTTAGTGTTGTTTGCGTTTCATATGTGTTGTGTGATTGATGTTATGTATTTTAGTGTCGGACGGTGAGTGCATAGAGCATGCGATGTGTGGGTTGTGTTATATGATTGTGTAGCAATGTGTAGAATGTGGGTTGAGAGAATGTTTGCTGTTATATTGTTGAGTGTTCTTTAAGTAAAAGCATGTGTTGTATTATTTGAATGAGTGGTGACTGTGTATTTCAATTTCAAAATAGTTTTAGTTTGACAGCTTCTTAACTTCTAGCTGACCAATGTGTTGGTGAAGAGTGACCATGATATGTATCGGAGTACTGACATGTTCGTTCCAGTCCTTGATAATTATATCTGGACGGTTACACTTGATCTACTTGTCAGTCTAAACAGGCTTATCCCAGATGATTGTGGCAAAACCGTTGCCATGTAATATTTTACGAAATGTTTATACTATTTCTGATCTGTTTCCACGTAGAAGTTGTTTTGGTTCTGTATTTTATATTACATTGGCAGTACACTGCGTAATAAATATTCATTGCCTAATATGTATGTCGTGCATATTCGTAAGTCCCGGGGTTTTCGTTATGTATTTGCCTGCATGGTATTCTATCATATCCAAAGCTCCAAACAGTGATTTCAGTCCACCCAATCTAATTGTCTCTATTTTCAGATCCCTATATTTGAATATATGTTGGAATATCTCTATTCCTTCAGAGGTACATTATCCTTTGTTGTGAACTATATATAATTCTATTTGGAGCGAATTCTTTTCCTGGTGGGCCTTGAGAACAATATTCGGCCGATTAACATTGATTTTACTGTCTATGTGGCTTGGCAATATATCCCAGAATACAGGTGCTTTGTCATTCTCTGGGATTATTTTTGGTATATGTTCATACACTTATTTTCAGTTGGGATTTCATAATGTTGGCATATATTAAATTGTAAGAAAACATCAGCTCTGTTATGTCTGTAGACATAATATGCTTTTGCAAAACTTGAGCAGTCAAATAAATTGAGATTAATTGTTTCTTCTCAGGCTCCAAATATTCGGCAGTATCCTGATCCTCTGTCACGAATCATTCAGCCTCAGCTTTGAGTCCATTGTTGCGATTTTTCTTAGTTTACTTCTGACTCCTCCATTTAAAATGGAAAAAAAAGACAAAAAACGTTTGCCACGTTGATGCATTTCTTAACATCGTTTTAGGATGGCATTCTGTAGCCCCATTTTCTAGCGTAACTTTTGGCTTTTTCTTAATTTCAATTCCTTGTTTTCTACGTATTTTGTGGCATTTTGTATTAGTTTTCCATTATGCTTTACTATATATTATTGTAATCATGCAGTAGTTGAGTTATACTGTTTTCCTTGTACGTGTATAAGGCTCCAAACTACATGTATTCATGATACATACATCATTTCCATGTTAGATTTTCTGTGGTGTATTCTAAATGCCTTCATTATTTTTCTTCTTTTTTTATGTTGAGTGTCGCTAGTACATTTAGCATCCGGTTACGAATATTACTACTATACCTTATTACTTGCACAGCTATAGTATTGATGCCTATTAACATATGTGTTGGTGTTTACCATTGTTTTAATTAATATTAATATTATTATTATCATTATTATTATTATTATTATTATTATTAGAAGTAGTAGTAGTAGTAGTAGTAGTAGTACCTCTGTGTGTGTGTGTAGGCCCATGTGGGTGTATATGCATATATGCACATGTGTGTGTGTGTGTATGTGAGTATTT
>JAOPJM010407758.1:0-11325 GCA_027124095.1 Muusoctopus leioderma | reverse complement strand
TAGCCCTATCTCATATTGAGTGCTCACCAGGATGATCTTGATCAACTGCTGAATATATATATATATATATATATATATAATTCGTTATTAGTATTGAGTCCATTTTCATCTTGGAATAGTATGGCAACCTTCTCTGTGAGGCAAAGTTGGCATTTAGGGTTAGCTCTAGCGTTCCCGTGTCTATAGGTGGGCACGGAATCGATTAAGGACCACGATATTTTAAAAGTGCTATCACTGCTCTCACGTAGTCACCATATGTAGCTGCAGGGACTCGTGGAGTGCTTTCTTGGTTAACAAACGAATGCTTGTGTGAGTAGAATCTCGTTTTGAAGCTATTTCCTGTTGATCCAATGTAAGATTTCGGTGCCGACCCATCGTTCAATTGAACTTCGGCGCGATATACTAGCAAGCTAGTTAGACAAGAGCCATTAATAGGGCAATTGGATGGGTTCTTGCGGTTACAGTTACGTGTAGGTTCAGTGGTGTTACTATTATTTAAGTGTTTTGCATTTAATGCGTTGACCGTGCTGGCGAAGTTCTTACAGCAAGAGTAAGATACTTTTATAGTGTTCCTATGTGGTACCTATGGGTTCTTGGAAAATGTAAAGAAATTAGGTTAAGGGGAGTGTCTTGCAGTACAAGCTGTACGTAAATTAATATATACCCATCCACAAAAAAGAAGAACAACAAAAAATACTACGTAATACATTTTAAAGGAATATTATCGTTTCGTCAGTTATGAAATAACAGCATGTGGCCTTATAGATCTCAATTAAATGAAACTCAATCTGATAATGGAAACCTGATTTCCCCATATCTAGGCGAAAATTATGCAGCAATGTGAGGGTGTTAGTATTGGATTACTGGCACCGAGATGAACCAAAATTAATCTGAATTTAGCTTCGTATCCAGTCTACAATAGCAAAGATAGCCAGACTACTCGGCCCCACATTCTCGTGGCGTCTAGTGTTACCAACCTTTCATTTGAGGAAAACAATATTTCCTTTTGGGAGAGATGCGGTGATTGTTGTAGGCGGTAGTAATGCTGTCTAATTGGTGTATTCATTGCTGAGTTTCAAAACCTTCAGAGAACAATACCCAAGCATAAAATAGGATGTGTTGTAAGGCAAGCACGAAGAGACGAAATTTCTGATCTTCAAAACACTCAAGTTTGCTGAGGCGAGGGGAATGTATGATTCATAGAATCTGTTTAATTAGGCTTGTTTGTCATATTTGATTTTCATTCTGCAGAAATCGATGTACACTATATGATTTTGATCGGATGGACAATATTTGCTACCTTTACCGGTTACGTGCCTGATATGAGGTTACAAGGAAAGATGGTAGAACAAGCAGAAAAGAGAAATTGATAGAGAGAGAGAGAGAGAGAGAGAGAGAGAGAGAGAGAGAGAGAGAGAAATAATGAGATGCATATATACATATGCATATACTCTACATAATGTTTCCCCAAAACAGATGATTAATGATGGAAGCAATACTCATAACACCGCACAATACTAAAATAAACACAAAGACACATACACTTGTAACAAACAAAAATAAATATGTGGTTGATGCTGTATAAATCTAACGGTCAAAATTCAAATTCCGGCGGTAATGACTACACCAATCACATTGGCTCAACTTACAATAAAGAAGCATAAATATACGCCAACGTCACTTCAGCTTGAAGATGAGGCTATGAAGGGTAGAGACACTGATGGTGGATTAAGGAACTTTACTATTCTAAACAAACTGCAAGAAACTCATACGAAAATATTTTAAAAGAATTTATAACAAAGATAAAATTAGAACTCAGTTATGTATTCAATACAAGACACAATACACATACATACATACATACATACATACATACATACATACATACATACATATATATATATATATACAGTGCAATACAAAGAGGAGAAAAGAGTACTCAATACAAGAGTAGAGTGATGCATAAAGTTTTATTCAAAGCTGAAAGCTGAAAGCTTTCAGCTTCGACTAAAACTTTATATATATATATATATATATATATATATAGGAGTAATTTATTCATATAAGTTCGTGGTAGCATATAAGCTCCCATCAGAACTATATTTGAGGTTACTATTTAACACTCAACAGAATAACATAGAGGTGAATACACTGGAGTGGCGAGATCCTTCCTTTATACATAGCAGGGTATCAAGACACAGATCGTGTTGGTAGTCACACGCACATGAACCAAATGAATATGCAGCCTCGAAAAGGAAACAATAAAATCATTTTTTTACCTTAGCCCAAACCTGTAACTCAAGCAGAGAAACAGGTTTCACTCACCCCCCTTATTAATTGGAATTAATAAATTAATAAAGGAGTTGAGATCATCAGCAGGCCTTTTTATTCCAGTCCATATTATATATTTTCTTCCAGCCGTTTGAAAATCTGTATATATATATATATATACATGACTCTTACTGGGTTAAAAAGGAAGGGGACCCATTGTTCGACGTATCCATGGGGAGCTACGACGGGGCTGAGGTCACTGACTTTGTCGGATTATTTATCCTGGATACCCTAAGAAAACGAACACACCCCACAGTTCGGCCCTGTATATAAACGACGGCCTGGAAATCTCAAACCATATGAACAGCCACGCTAGGGATAAGTTCAAGAAAAACTTTATGAAAATATTCAAAGAGTTCGGCTTCAATAAAACTGTCACCACCAATTTAAGCAAAGTCAACTTCTTGGATATTACCCTAGACCCCAAAACAGGTAAATGCTACCCCTATAGAAAGCCCAATGAAGAAACTGAATACTTACATAGGAACTCCAACCAGCCCCTAGCTGTAATTAGAAATCTAGTAACAGGCATCAGCAGAAGGATCTCTAATTTATCGTGAGATAGAGACATCTTCAACGGGGCTGCACCCCATTACCACAAAGCGTTAGCAAGAAGTGGCTTCAGTGAGAAGTTGGCGTATATCGAAGTTATCCCCGAACTCACCCCCAATTCCTAAAAGGTTTAGAAAAAGAAACGAAATCTGGTTTAATCCCCCATTCAATCCAGATGTCTCCACAAATATAGCTAGAAGCTTTCTGGCCCTAATTAGACAGCATTTCCCTAATATCCATAAGTACCACACACATTTTAATGTACATAACGTTACGGTCAGCTACTCTTGCCTAGATAACTATCACTCTGTTTCCACCACAGCAACGCTCTGTTAGGTAAGTTTAAACCATTGGCTATCTATACACCAGATAGGCCACCTTATCCTGCTTGCCTGCTCAAAACGAGATCACTAATTAACACCGCCTCCTCTCAGCAGTCATATAGCGTGCATATAACACCCAGCAGTCATACAACACACGATCTTTTGCAACTTGATACCACCACACTGCCAGAATTTCCATGTGGGTCAGTGCGGCAGCAGATACACTCTTCATCTGATGTCGCTGAATTGTTAATTCCCATGCGTCTCAGACAATCTGGCACCCGCAGTTGTCCAATTCCCCACGTGGAACAATATATATATAAGAGAATTGTTGTCGCTGTACTGTCAAACCCATCAGGTGATCTGAACTAACCAATGGAGGCTCCCAACGACCCTCACTCGGCAGACATTTAAATATTTTAAAATCTTTTCATTACTTTGCCCCAATGCATCTGAGGAGATAGACGTATATCTTTGCGTCTACGAAACTTAAAGTAATGCGGGACTACGTCACACTGTTAATACACCTATATATATATAGTTACGAAAAATTGTAAACAACAACTGTGGAGAGCGCTCTATTTTATTTACAATAAAAGAGCGATATAATTATATATATAAATATACGTTAAAACGTAACGAGCTGAAGAAAACGTACTCAATACCGTAGTAGAGTGTGGTAATATATTTAATAGGAGACTGAAACCGGATTAAATATATTATATATATATATATATATATGTCTGCCAGTTGCTGTCGGATCAGCTGAGTGGCGCGTCCCCTGAGTTGCGAATAGGGGATCCCTTGGAAATAAGGTTGCACCGAATATACTAAATAAGAAGCCGTGGACTAAAGCTGATCTGTGGCAAGATGCAGTAGGCTGGCATGGTAGAGTAGAGCCCTAACACCTCAAATGACTCCTATAGCAATAAATTTAACGGCTGTTCCTGTTGGTATCAGTGGAGTTAAACCAAGGTTCAACAACAGTCCATAAAACTAGGGTGTGGTTACGCTATATAGGCTACTGGTCATTAAAACTAAAACGAAGAAACCCCCAAACATTTTCATATGAACTTGGAATGCGCGCACGCTCTGACAAGAACTACACCTCACAAATCTGATGAACGAAATATAGAATATAAATTGGCATATCATAGGCCTTAGTGAAATTCGAAGCCCTAATAGACACAAAATAACACCGCCAAAAACATCGCCAAAAAAACACACTACATATTCTACCATATAAGCAAAGAAGAATTCAAGCAAGGTGGAGTGGATTTCCTAGTCAAGAAAGAAATGAAGACAAACGTTAAGTAATTCCATGACATTTCTAATCGGGTTACCAGCAAGAAGCTATCAAAGCAGTACAACCTCAAAATAATCTAAGTATATGTACCAACAACTACAAGTACTCAAGAAGTTCTGGAATTATTCTATGAAGAGATAAACTAAGTAATCGACCATCGTAAAACCTACTACACCATCATAACGGGAGACCTAAACGCAAAGATACGACAAGGCAACGAGCATTGCCAAAGAAAATTCTCACAAGGTGAAAGAAATGATAGAAGTCATGACCAAATATATTTCTGCCTGTCAAAATATCTCGAATAGCAAATACTCTGAAACAACAAAAATGGACCTGAAGAATTCCAAACTACGAAACATTAAACGAGATAGAAGACATCATTCGAAACATTGTAGTATTCAACAGTTTCTCAAATCTTGTCGCTTAGAAATAGCAAATATAATTTTATTAACAGTGACAATCATTGCAGTGGAGTTTCATAAGCTAAAATTAGATATATATTTTTAAAAATCTAAAGGAAAATCTATTAGCACTTATATCTCAAGAGAGAATAAATGAGTTGGTTATACTCAGAATCAGTGAATAGAAACTAGCAGAACATTTGGATTATGACGCTGCAAAGTTAAGACATTAAACATTTAAAAAAATTATCTTTTGTCACTTTATGATTCTTGTGAATGTTTTATCCTCTGAAATACTTTCTATTTATATTTTATGTTTACTTGTAATTCTGTTATTGCTGATTTAATGAATGACCCAGAAAACTGTCCTGTTTTCATGGTAAAGGATAGATAATGAGTGTTTATTACTCCCACTAACTATTTCTGCAGTAAATGTGCGTGAGTTTAGGCTTTGTGTAGGAAGCAGCCTAATGAATGTACTAGATTCATAATTAAGTTGTTTTCTCTTATAAATATATATGTATATATTTTTCGTTTCTGGAAGGAATGTTCAAATTTTATATTCATTAACTGTTCGAATTTACAGCGTCCAAAGTTTCTTTTCCTCTAACTAATAAGTACTACAAGTCTTATATTTCTGTAAACATAAACATATAAATTGAATCTGTATCTAAACTAATATTTACCACTGGCTTATCATTACTATGACTAGCAAAGTTATTTTTCTGTTGTACTTATTTATGTAAATATGAAAGTACATAACTGAAATCTTTTAGCACTTCTATTTTTATGACTGCCTATTATGTGTTTGTACTGTGGCCCCATTGTGACTGACTTATTCTAGGTACAGCAGGTATCCATCCATACATACATACATACATACATACATACATACATACATACATACATACATACATACATACATACATACATACATACTTAGGTATGTACATAAACATTCATATATCCATAACATAATAACATACATAACCTATATACATAGTATTAATACATACACAACTCTGTAAACACACGTAGGATACTACTCATTCAGTATTGATGACTACCATCTCCTACATTAATACCACTACTATCAGCCTTGTTAAATAACTGATTATTCTTTTGATCACACTAATTGGGGAAACCTTTTATTCAAGATCGTAGCGATAATTGCTTTTTAATTTGAATTAACCACGAGGAGTGTGACTACAAGCAACGTGACAGAGATGTCATCAACATGAAAATCGAGAGTAAAAAAAAACAAAAAAACAAAGATAATATCGGGAAGAGTAAACAAAATGTCATCAGTTATTGGAAAAATCTAAAATGTATTTTTCTTGAAATTGTGAACTTAATAATGACTTATATAATTGTAAAATGGTAAAATGTTGACGGTGATTAACAATATTTGGAAATACTTATGTATACTCACTATAACAGTTAAGAAGTATCACTCACTATAACAGTTTAGAAGGAAGTATTGTGGAGGTTTAAAGAAGTAAAATCGGGGAACCCATATCAAAACAGAATTATGGATTTGTAAAAATGAAAAAAAAACAACAACAAATTGTTGGTTTACAGAAGATTATTGGCTCTATTGGGTACTTTATCAACATTTAAAATAATAGCTAAACTTTTCCTAAACTAAAATTGATAATGACATGTTTTAATGCTTAGAAACATCAAGATAATAGACTTCTAGCAATTGCCAGTTAGAAATTCATCAGTGAAGACTTTCTAACTGCCAGTTAGAAATTCATCAGTGAAGAGTGAAATAACACTAGGTAACACATGTTTTGTTTATCTGAATTTTTTGTTGTGCCTATGTCTATTTTTTGGTGTTGAATCTTAGTGATCTTAGTCTCCGCTGTCATCGATATTTTCAGATTAAATTCTAGTTTTATATTTAATCTTTATATAATGCAACCTTCACCTAGAGCTAGGTATTGGCTTCATTTGTATTCATATGTTGAAAGAAAAAAAAATAAACTTCACGTTTAATTTACTCAAAATTTTCCAAATAAATGTCTTTAACAAGTAAAATAATTGACAAACTCGAAATTTTATGTTTAATTACATGAAACTTTTCCAAATAAATCGAATAATTGACGAACTCAGAGAATATAGAACAGTTTAAAAATGCAAGTGCTTTGAAGGTCACACTTTTCTTTTGTGAACACTTTCATTTTTTCTAACCAGAGACCATCTATTGTCTTTCATCATGACAGTATTATAGCGGTCTTGATGCCTTCTCCCTATTGCTGCAATGTCTTACTGAAACCTTTTACTGTGCTCCTCACTGACGTTACCTAAGTTTTCACGGAAAAAATTCAGGATGCGAATGTAAGAAATGCACTTTTAAAGACATGTTCTTATAACTTTCAATAAACCTTGCCACCAGATCTCTGTAGTTAAGATCGTAGCGAATTCCTAGAAATCCATAAACAACACCGCGAAATGCACACCATACTTTCATTTCGACTCTGCTCATCTTTCTTTCAAGTTTTTCTGACTTTAACATCGTATTTACTTGAGTTCCAACAAATATCCTTGGTTTTGACATCAGAAAGCTCTGGAAACATAAAGCGTATTTATTGAAAAGCTTCTCCTCCAAAATCTAAGGCCTTTACAAACTGTTTTATCAATCCCAATTTTCTATGAAGTGGGGCTAACAAAGTATTTTCAGGCTCCGCAATAGGTTGCCTAATAACATTTAACCTTCCTGACTGTAATTCCTGCTGTGAAGGTTACTGAACTTGCCTGTAATGATCACCAACAACCCTGCTATCACATAAACAAAGGAAATATGAATATTTTGTATATCCACCCTGCAAACCAAGGATAAAGGCAAGTATCTTGAACGCCTCACACATATTCCACTTATATTCTACAGAGTTGAATATAACATTTTCGTCGTCTTTTTTCACTTGTACCGACTGTACAAGAGGCAGAAATAGATATTGGTTTCCATTGTGAAATAAAACTGTTTTGGGGCTTCGAGTTGAGCTGTCTATGAACAGTCGCCATTCCGTGGGGTTATGATTCAGTCTAACAGTAGTAAACAAACAACTCACAGCTTTGCAGTAACAAAAATCTCCACTAACATTAAAGTAAATTGCAAATTCTGAATATCTTTTCCGGTACACAGTATTCCTCTATTTAATTCCACGCTTTTAGCCTAAATGTTAAAAGTTCAGCTCTTGACCTACCGAGACCCAAGTATGTAGAAATAGTAGTCACCGTGGTGATTCGTTGGCTCTCTCAATATTCTGGGTATAGCAAAGAGTATAGTCCTTCTCTCTCGCACCTCTTAACCATCCTTCTAGAGTAGATCCACAGCTTCCACATATTACATGAGTGGCCCAAGGCTTGTTTTGATCACCAATAGGTATTCCAAAGGACAGTCTACTTGTTATCCAAAATTTGGTACCTTTCACATTTTTATGGGATATCTGATTGGTTCCAACATAATATCCGCAAACATAACAGAATGTTTCTGGCGGATTTTTGCTTACTCTACTTAATATATTAAAAAAAATTAAGAGTCACAACTCTAGAAAACAATCTGAAACAGAAAAATATGATTTTAGATATGTAGAAATATGATTTTAGATATGTGGTTGAAAGGGCTATTCACTACATTGTAAGTAACTCTCCCAAAAATAAAAATCGGAATTATAAGTCTATCTCTGAAACGGTAGATAATAGAAAAAAACTAATAACATTTGTGGAATCAGTGCTCTAAATTTAGTAATAGACAGTGAAAAAAAATCATGATAAACAATAATTTTTACAAATTTTGTTACGTAGTGTAACTAACAGGAAATTCGATTTAAATAAGAAAATGAAGCTCCTTCTCTGGAGGAGATGGAATCATCATAGAGAAAAATCTGAAGTGAGGGAAATGAGTTTAACCAAAATGCTGTGCGTTTTGAAGAAATCAATAATGAATATTGCCTTGCACCACTTCTAAAACATACAGTATCAAGGTCGATACATTTTTGCTTATGGATAAAAAAAGCACCAGGAAGTACGTTTCTATCGTCGGCATCTTATTAACATATTAACCTATACTAGCAAGATCTTAGTAAGGGCTCAATATTGTGTGGCATTCGTGGAAACAAAGTTTATATAATAATAATGATAATATACAATTATATACAATAACAAGCAAGGTCTCAGTAGAGAGCTCAATATTGTTTGCCATTAGTGGAAATAAAGTTTATATACAATAACAAAACCACATGTCAGGATCTAATGTATAAACTGAATACAGTCTGTATGAACATATTAGTCTAAGACGATCTCCATATGGACAATATCGTTACAGAACAACAAACAACTGGAAAGAACGATTTGAATGTGTTGAAGAATGTATGATCAATAAACCTGTGCTATAATGAGTGCGATAACATAAGTATATCCGGTTACGGTCTGGCCAGATTACAGGCCACTGTAGGAGACTTCCACAGCACTAGCGGTATTGATTGACATCAACTAAAACGAACATAAAGAGGTATAAGTTTAACGCATGCCGACAGAGCATTCGAATGTCATATTATATCAATTCAACAGCATTTATTACCCACCAAGCATCGTAGTGTAGCCAGGGGACAATCTGCATACTTGAGACAAATAACATCATGAAGGTTGGAAAGGAGCTTATCGGAAAAAAAATATTTCACAATTGATGACAAGGAATATACATTTATCAACAGAAAGTCATGCGCCCCTATTTCGCCAGAAAGCTTTAGAGTGATAGCAACGTAGATAATGTTTACTTGATTAGGGTTGATCAGGGCCACATAACAATATGCAGAGCAGTCTATCCTGGACCAATGACAGCTGTATTCGTTTAAATTTTAAAGGGTATGCTTTTACAATTCCGGAGCATCAAATAATAACGAAATACTTCAAGCAAGAAAGGAATTGAGATGAAGATTGTTGTTCAGGTTGTTGTTTAACCCGTATCAAACTTTCATCGGGTAGACTTATGAGCAAAGGCATTCCAGCCGTGACCATCCCGTCTTCTTAGGGGTATCTAGGACTATATCATTCAATGTGTTCTTCCTTTTTTTAAGATGGCAGGGTGTGATTTGAGGAGGATTTGACTGTTGTTTGTAGCAGATCGAGTGATATGAAAATCGTAGTGCTCAAAATGAAGTTGAAAACGTTGAAGACGAACTCAAATCAATAGAAGCTTTCTCAAAATGTCATCAGTACGATATTCCTATGAGGTTTTATGTGGTAGCCAAAATACTATACAGTGCAATTCGGAGAAAGAATTGTACAGAAAATAAAATATTACAACAGACCAGTTGTTGTTGTTGTTTTTGTTGTTTAACCCAAAGTCAGCCCTGAAGGAGCAGATCTGCGATCAAAGGCATTCCAGCTGTGACCAAATGTAACGCGTTCCAGCGAGGACCTGCATTTTTGTATATCGAGTATTATATTGTCCAATGTATTATTTCTTATGTTTAAGACGGTAGAATGTGATTTGAGGGAGATTTGACTGCTATTTCTAGCATGTCGACCAGATATAATTCTTTAGAACAGAGACCAAAAATCGTGCGTTGCTCTGGAAGTTAGTTGTCCAGCAGACGTTAACATCACTTCAAAAATAAGTTAAAAGGTAAAACGCCTAAGGAAAATTAATAATAAATTTACAGATTCTACACCCAGCCTATGCTTTCACATGTATACATGTGATCATTGTGGGCACTTGGTCAAGTAACTATATGCCTTAGTCCCAGTCACCAGAAGCTGGGTTTCACAAAACCTGAAAGATCATGGCTAATTCATATATTATGGTGGAGCATCGGATAAAATGCCTCGTGGTATTTACGGCTTTTTACGTTCTGAGTTCAAATCGCTCCGAGGTGAACCTTGACTTTAATCTCTCCGGGGTCGATAAAATTAAGTAACAGTCAAGAACTGGGGTTGATTTAATCGACTATACTACTCCTCTAAATTTGAGACCTGTGCCTATATTAGAATTCAATTACAAGTACAAGCCATTATTAGAACTGAAAAAATTACGTAAAACATTCCAAACATATAGCCGGTAAAATGTATATACACTTACATACGGGCACATAGGCAATTTTAGGGGCCCTGAAATTCAAGTTGGAAAATGTTAATATGTTTGAAGCGAGAGGTTAGCCCCCCCCCCCAGTACATTGCTTTTGCCGGGGGCCTCAAATACCCTTAAGACTGCCCTGTGTGTGCGTCTGCGTGTTTGTGCTCGTCACTACCCATATATGTCTTGAGACCGCTTCAAAACCTGTGCTTGTTTGTTTATGACCCGTATCTTAGCTGTTCGGTAAAATATAGACCGATAGAATAAGTAGTAGACTTTAAAAAATAAAAATTAGTGTTGGGGTCGATTCGATCGACGATATTTATTTAT
>JAOPJM010407652.1:0-11325 GCA_027124095.1 Muusoctopus leioderma | reverse complement strand
ATATATACATACATATATAATAGATAGATAGATGGATAGATAGATATTTATATGCTATATAAACAGCATGATCTGGACAACTACAACGCTAATCAATAGCAGCATGTAATTCTGATAACAAACTACAAGTAAAACGTTATTATGTAATTAGTAACAACAATAGCGAAACTATAAAGCAACTGAGATAACAACAACCCTGTGGAGTGGATTGCTGTATAAGTTATAAGTTAGATCCTAATAACAATAACATCAACAACAAAAATAGGGAGAAATTGCAGCATTATAGAGCTGAGGAACACAACAGCAACGTTACAACATTGGATCACAAGTAAAAGATAAACACGCGATTACAACAACTACCAATAACACAATATCACGTTGCCTTACGACAAAATTGCAAAGGTGTGGATTACAACAATTCAAACTTGTGTATTATTACCTTAAAAACGATGTTGGATTAATCCATACCGATAACAATAGAACACTGGATTAATAACGTCAACAATTAGAGAAAAAACTCACTGGATTACAATAACAACACTGGATTACAACAACAATCGCAACAATAAACACACTGGATTACAATAACAACAAACCAGTTGGATTACAATAACGACAACAATCACAACAATAAAACACTGGATTTCAACAGCAATCACAGTAATACAAAAAAAAAACTGGATTACAACAGCAAACCCATTGGATTAAAATAACGACGATCACAACAATAAAAATACTGCATTACAATAACAACAGTCACAATAATAACACTGGATTACAACGTTAACCTGTGGATTACAAGAGCAGTAATACCAACTCAAATGTAACTACTACTACTACTACTACCGCCACCACCACCACTCCTACTACTACTACTATAACTCTCATTACACTATTACACCCGTACCCACCACCACTACTATTTACTTATAATTACTACTACTACTACTACTACTAAGCGACGACGACGACGACCACCACCACCACACATTCGTGTATTACAGTAACCATCCGTATTTACTATGGTTTGACGATTAAGTTTTACCGTTACTACTGTTATTATTATTACTACTACTACCAACTGATACAGCTGCTACTGCTACTACAACTACTACTACTGCTGCTACTAATTATTATTACTGACTCTACTCTAACTGCTATTCTCGTGGCCGCTACAACTAGTATTATTGTCAGCATTAGTAGTTGTATAGTATAGTATAGCATAGTATATATATATAACTATATCTTATTAATAGTAATATTAGTAGCAAGACTATTACGACTATTATTGGTGCTACTACAAGCACCCCCACCTCCAGTAAAAATCCTAACTACAACTACTAGTACTACTACTACAAACATCACTGCTAAACAGACACCACTACAATCACTACTACCCACCCACACCAAACACTACTACTACTACTACTACGCTTCTGTGCCTATCACTATTTTTATCGCAAGTGATATATATATTACTATATCAATAACCACTGTCACCATCACAACTATCATGACCTTCGCTACTATTGTTAATATTACTACTACGTCAATACTGTTACTACTGCTTCTACGTCAATAACACCATCACCACTACCACTATTATTACTACTACGTCAATTAGCCGTCACCTCCGTCAATAGTACTACTGATATTCCTACGTCACTAATAACCACTGCCTCCGTCACTACTACTACTACTACACAATACGTCAATAACTACCACCATAATTAATACTACTACTATCACTCCGCCAATAGCCACCACTAATACTACTACGTCAATGACCACCACCACGACCATTAATTCTACCATCACTACATCAACCTCCACCACAACCGTCAACACTACTACTACGTCATTCGCCTGCTTCACCACCTTTAAGTAGATTTACTACAACCACTATTTTCATCCCTTCCTTGCAGTGGCTAGTAATGCTGGTACTCCCCATAGAAGCGGCTATAGAAAAATATCTTGTTGAATGAACGAGTTTTCTTGCTCTATATTACTATACTAATACCGTGTGTGTATATATATATATATATTATATATATATATATATATAATATTGGTACTCTTGCATTAACGAAATCACAATATTTTTTTGACTTGTAAATCACAAAATTTTAAATCATTTTAAGCATGTTTGTAAATCACAATATTTTTTTGACTTGTAAATCACAAAATTTTAAAATGTTCTATCCAACCGGATATCATGGTAGTTATCCCCCTTTACTTTTAATGGCCTGTATCCAACCGGATATCATGGTAGTTATCCCCCTTTCCTGCGCAAACTTTTAATGGCCCCTCGTTAATGCAAGAGTACCCTTTTTTCTTATTAAGTTCTACATATATTGAATATGATTTTCGTAAATAGCTTGCGATACTACATCGAAGTTGCGTAATGAAAAAAATTAGCGATCAGTAAAACAAAAGGAAAAGATCCAATAGTACTATTAGGCACTGCACACACATTACGTATACTACTTTTAACTCTTAACATCCTGTAAAAATGTCTTAGTCCTGTAATGACTGAGCAAAAAATGCCTAAAAGTGGGTATTTTGTTGTGAAATTTACAGGTAAAGAACATAGGTGCTTGAGGTGTTTTCACACAAAAATATTTCTTTTTCACGATATAAATAGTTCAATGATTTATTTCAATTTGATAATGCGATATCGTGTGGAACTGTGTCCTACAGGACGTTAAGAGTTAATACAACAGAAAACACAAAAACAAAACAAAACACTGCACGCACCCAAGGCACACAGAGCGGTACTTGGTTGTGCTGTTAAAGGACCCATTAAAAACTATACTACTGAAATAATGCCAATATAACCTACAATTAGTAATAACAGTAACAACAATAATTATCACCATCATCATCCTCATTAATATTGTTGTTGCTGTTGTTGTCGTCGTTAAGAAGCACTTCACAGTTATTGATTTCACATAGAGCGCAATCATAGCTAATTAGTTAATGGTCATCTTTAGTCGATATATGTGGCTATATGGTGTCTTGGATATATGTATGTTGGGGAGGGAATGTCGAGGAAACGATGTATAAAAGCGATAGAAAGGCCGGAGAGAGAGAGAGAGAGAGAGAGAGAGAGAGAGAGAGAGAGAGAGAGAGAGAGAGAGAGAGAGAGAGAGAGAGAGAGACGTTTATTTATTGAAAAGAGTATTATTTTAACTCAACTATTCTTAGATATAAAGAACAAACCTGTGAAAGAGATCCCGATAATGGATAAATCAACTAATATATGAAATGAACGAAGGTATTGTTAAGGACTGTATGGTATTATACAGTGTGACGATGTATATGTACTTGTGTGAGTGTGTGTTTGTATCTCTCTCTCTCTCTCTGTATGTGTGTGTGTGTGCATGTGTGTGTCTGTGTGTGTCTGTGTATGTGTGTGTCTGTGTATGTGTGTGTCTGTGTATGTGTGTGTCTGTGTATGTGTGTGTATGTGTGTGTATGTGTATGTGTGTGTATGTGTATGTCTGTGTATGTGTGTGTCTGTGTATGTTGTGTAGAAGTTAAATGGCAGAAAGGTTAAGGTACTGGACTGCCTGTGCACGGATCGTGTGTTCAAATCCGCTGTACGCTAAAAGGATATGGGTGTTTTATCCAACAATATATTTATCTGAAGCTATTGCAGACAAAGCTTGGCATAACTACAGTTTAGTGCCCCGCCCCGACGTTTTTTGTCATAACTTTCTTAATAATGTATATTTTTTAATGAAATTTTGCACAGATACATTTTCAGAACGTATATATTACGTCGATGTAATATATACGTTTTTTTAACCGACTTGTTTCATCATAACTTTCTTAATAATGCCTATTTTTTAATGTTTGTTTGTATCTCTGTAAAATTTCGTCAATCAAATATATGCTTTTTTTAAAATGTATCTGTGGTCAAGATGGAAAAAGCATTGCCGCGAACAACAGGAGAGTATTCAATAATGAAATCATTACCGAACAGAAGTTAAATGAGATCATGAGTAAGTTATTGAATGTTTGAAAAGGTATGAAATTTTTATTTTTGTTAAAAAATCTCTTTATTTCATCAACGTAATCTACACCTTCGAAAATTTCATTAAAACTATTCATTATTAAGAAAGTTATGAGGAAACAAGTCAGGAGGGTTTCAAAATTATTTTTTATTTCATCAACGTAATATATACCTTCCGAAAATGTATCTGTGCAAAATTTCATTAAAAAATATGCATTACTAAGAAAGTTATGCATATTCGTTTGAAGCTGAATGATTCCTACCATCGTAACTCAAGAGTTTGTTGCTAGGTGCAATACTTCAATTGGTCTCAAATGAATAAACTCTGCTATATCTAAAGAGTACTCTATTCGCCCGTTTGTACTTTGAAATGTATGTACACACACACACACACACATATACACATAATCTCTTATTAGAATACACTAGTGTATGTCCATCTTAATTTACTGTCTGTAACTTTTGAACATAATAAAACGCTCAAGGGAAGCGGATTTGAAGGACAGATATCACGTTTGAAGAAGGAAAATGAGAGAATAGTGTGTGGAGAGAGAGAAAGTAAGACAAAGATACAACATTTCTTGGAAATTAAGGTGAAACTATTTCAGGGTCTGTGAGAGAATGTGTGTGCATTTCTTGGGAATTGACAAAAATACTTGGAAATGAATAAAAGGAAAGTAAAAGCACACTATTATGGAGTTCTGTAAATAAATTAGTGATTATCAATGAAGGATTGATAATTTCATTCATTACGTTACAATGCCATACATATTTTCACTATTATATAAATTGGGATAAGATATATAAAGGTAACACATATATTTAAACACTCACACTTTAAAAGCAATCTGATAATAACAAGGACGTAACAAAATAACAAATCCATATGTCGTCATTTTTGACGGCACGGATACACTAGTATATATATATATATATATATGTATATGCTTAGACGTGATGCCTGATCAGTGGAACAACAAAGAGAGTCGTAAAAAGATTTGACTGTTTATATTATAGAAACCGGTGATGTACGAAAACAACTGAAACATCAAGAACATAAATACGCTCAATTTACTTGCAAAAGACTTTACTTGATTTCGCAAAAGCCTTTGACAAGGGCGACTATCGACTCTTATGTTACAAACTGAAAAAAACATAGGGTCTCTGATTTCCTGAAAGATCGACATTAACTGGTGGCGGAAAATGGAGTCCTACCCGAAAAGCCTGCAGTAATAGGCGGAGTACCACAAGTCTCCGTTCTGGGTCCCCTTTTGTTCTTCATAATGTTATCAGACATTGACAAAAATATACACACTCAGCAACTATGCAAACGGCACTAAAGTGATGCTAGAGATCAAGACAAACGAACATATCTATGCCTTCAAATAACAATCTAGCCGCTATATGCGACAGGGCGAATGACAATAACATGTCATTCAACATCATAAAATTCCATATCCTTCGTTATGGGGAGAGGACCCCAACGAAATGCCCTATTTTGCATCAAACAAGGAAATATTTCAAAACCCTGAGCACGTTCGTGACCTGGGAATAGCTATATCTATGGAGACATTTTTCTAAACACAAGACTGCCAACAACCTATCGAAAACTGAATAGCTGGGTATTGAGAACATTTGCTATGAGAGACCTGACATTGATTTTGACACTCTGGAAATCCTTTGTTTTCAGTAGGTTGTACTATTGCTCACATTTTTCGTCTGCTAGCAGTCCAATCCTTACATACAAACTGGGAAGATATGAAAAAGTATTCCCCAAAGAAAAGAAAGCCTAAGTCAGAGACCTTAACTATTGGGAATGCCTCCGCATGTTACGTCTCCACTCTTTGGAACGCCGACGGGTGTCACATTCCATCATATATAATATATATGGAAGATTCTCGAAAATCTTGTTTGGCATACAAGAGAGGAAAAACAAGCGAAATGGGAGGTACTCTCAGATCTCAACACTCCTCTCCTCAAATTCTCACGTCAGAAATCCATAGAGTAACAGCTTGGCATTTGAAAACCCGCAATTATACAATTGCTTCCTAAAAGGTTTACGAAACTTGATCAAAGTTTCTCCAGAGACATTTAAAAGCTATTTAGATGCATTTCTCTCTAACATCTTAGATCAGCCATCTGGAGAATGCTACAACCAAAGCAGAACAACCTCCACCAATTGGTTGAATCATTAACTAGATACATCACGTATACTGAAAACACAACGAAAACATTTGACACACCAAAGACGACAGAAAAAACAGAATATTCAACTCTGAAAGTGGTACTCCAGCGTGGCGTTAGCCGTGATGGCTAAAACAAACTAAAGAACAAAAAAGTACACACACATACATACACACACATACACACACATATACATTGAAAGCGATGCCCCAGTATAGCCATAGTCCAATGACTGAAACTAGTAAAAGAATATATATATATACATTTTTTTGCTGTATAATCTGACTGTACTTATGTTCTCATCACTAACCACCACCATCTGAGTATTTCCTCCGGACACGAAAATCTAAGAGCATAGCGGAGTGGTTAAGACGTTCGCTTGGCAACTACATGATTTCTGGTCCTATCCAACCGCATAGTACCTTAGGTAAGTGTCTTCTATTGTAGTTTCATGTCGACCAAAGCCTTGTGACTGAAACTTGGTAGATAGAAACTGTGTGAAAGCCCATCGGAGGGGCCGTTCCTGTTCTTGGATGGTAGACTTAATCCGTCACCCGGTTTAACAGTACCATATGGTCCTTGGGTGCTTTAGCGGAGTCCAATCTTTTGCAAGCATTCAGACCAGGCCTCCTGTCTGATGACAACTTCCTCTCTTTTTCATACCAGTCACGGAGGCCTTGAAAAATGTCATGAATACGTTCCTTCTTCCGCTGACTAAGCCATCAAACAACGAGAATACGATGTTGCAGGCGCCAGAAAAAAATTCATTAAAAAAAAACTGTTCTGAATTGAAAACAGGCTAAATATCTGATTACGTAGTAGCACTTGAGATGGCAGTCAAGATGGTAATGGAGGAACGGAAATGCTGACCCCAGCAGAACAACAATTTAGATAGACTAATGGTCAATGCAGACAGGATCAGAAGAAACATTTAGTGAAACCAGATATATTATTGAAATCGACCAACATAGACAAAAGACCCGAAGAATTGATCAACGAAAAGCGACACCAAAGTAATAATTAGATAGACACGATGAAAACAAATGACAACCTAGAGAAACTGGATATAATAACGAAATTGACTAATAGATACAAAACAATTGCCGAATTGGCCAATAAAAACTAAACACGAAAATAATAAAGACAACAGCTCGTTAATCTTTATATTTTACATTTGTTAAACAATGAGTTCAATAATTTAAACTGTCTATATCGAGACAATGGACTAATTATTACACGGAATATGAATGTCCCCAAATTAGATAGATTTAGAAAATATCTCTTTGAATTATTTAAAGACTTAAATCTAAAAATTACTGCTGAAACAAATTTACACAGTTAGTTATCCTTAGATCTACCTTAGATCAACAATTAGATCTAAAAACAATTAGAAATACTCACCTTTTAAGAAACCAAATGAAAAGTTACAATGCATAAATGTAGCCTCAAATCACCAGCCTACCATAATTAATAATTTAGTGAAAAATGTTGGTATACGGTTATCTAGTATTTCATCCGATAGACCTTCTTTCAACAAAGTAGCCCCTCATTACAATGATGCGTTAACATGAAGCGGGTTTAAAGATAAAATTAGTTACATAAATAATATTTCTCAGACACGTAAAAATAAAAACGTAAAATCCTTTGGTTCAGTGCCCTATTCAATCTCAGTGTAAGTATACGTACCGCTAAACATTTCTTTTACTTGGATAAACACTTCTCGAAGAACTTTATATAATCTTTAATAGAAATAATGTTTAGCTTCAGCTGCACACATAATTTTGCAACTGAAATAGCAAACATCAATAGTAAAAATCTTAAACAAACATTTTCATCTAATACTTCCGGCTCATGTAACCTTCTTAATCCCGTGAATTGTCCATTAAATGATGTCCTTCGAAATCTCTAGTTTATTGGTTTTTAGACACAAGTTTATCAAAATACATATGGTCTTTGAAAAAATAACAATGTTAAGGATTGTAAAATTGTTTGAAATATATTACAAGCCAAAGCTTATAAACAGAGTAACAACGTCCATGACAGTTTCTACTCAGAGAAAATGAATATTCTGTTTTATAAAGGGTCCATCTTGAACAACCATTCAAAGTTGATATTTTTTTATCGTCATCACAAATCAAAATATTTGTTAGAATATTTTGAATTATCAAACGGTGGAAAACTGAATAGTTGCATAATAAATTCATCTACACTCCAAAGAAATTGTATTTTTGCTTTAGTTAACGGAATACCTATCTCGTGTTGGGTTGGATTTATCAATCTACTAGATGGATTGTTGGCAAAATTTTGTTTGTGGTCCTTAAGTTTAACGTAAGGTTTGTGTAAAGCTAAACAACATATCTTGTCATCTATATCTAACTCTGTTAGCTACTTTCTTAGTTTCTAAATTGGTGGAATAGAATGTTTTGTAGCAAGTTTTTAAAAAATAATTATTAGTAATACTGTTAGATTAAAACCTGTTATAAGTGTTACTCTTAATTCTACCTAGTCTACCTATTTTGGGTCGGGTGGGACAAAAATTAGTTAGGTTATACTTGGAAACGTTAGGTTGTACGAAAGAATACCTTTCCAAGTATAACCTAACTAATTTTTGTCCCACCCGACCCAAACTAGGTAGACCCCCCCACTATTACTTCGGCCGCTAGAAAGACCCGTAAAGAACGATGGCTCGGTTGGACCAGACCTAGCCAACCCCCTTCGGACATACTTAGCGTTAGGACTACGATCGCACACGCCGTCGGTGCTAGCTTAAAAACTACACTGAATAATCACATCTTCAAGTTCAATAATAAACTTCACAGACAGGTGAAAGGCGGTGCGATCGGGGTCGGTATTGCTGGAGATGTCGCCGGCCTTTTTATGGTGTGGTGGGATAGGCAGTTTAAGCTAAAACTAGCAGCCCATAATATTGACTCGGTGATGTACTCTCGCTATGTGGACGACATCGACCTCGTCGTGAAACAGGTTCCACACGAGGATGGTCGGTTGAACGAAGAGCACACGATGACGAGTATACAACTTATAGCTAACTCCATCCACAATAGCATAAGTGTAACCATAGACTACCCTTCTAGACACCCCTTTTTATTTATTTTTCAGAGAATGTTAAAACATCTTAAAGATAAAAAAGATGTTGGGTTTTTTACATCAGTGGCTGGACTTATGCAGCAATGCAGGTATAACAGCTCTTTGTTAATGACTTCTTGAACTGATGCTGTTTATTCATTTATACCAGTAATCAATATTTACTCTTGCTTAAATTTCTTTTTTAAGTATGCAACCTTTTTCTAAAGAGGATAGAGGCATACTTCAACATGTTTCCAGTACTTACTTTATTAGTGTTATGTTGTTAAGCTGTGAGACGAAGTAGAAGCTAACAGTTTGTGGAGAGCAGGGCTTTTCTCCTGCTGATTTATGCAAAATCTAATGAACTTTCTTAGTGATTACAATAAGTGAGAGCAGTTAGACAAAAATAATGTTGAAATTATGTAGATTATAGAAAAGATATAAAATCAATCCTTTTAATATTTGAATTGAATAAACATTTTCAGAACTATTCTCCTATGTTTTCTGTATTTCTATTTTAGTGTGCTTGACCTAGATGCTTTTGAACGTTGTAACAAAGCTGAGGGACTTGGAATGAGTACTGACACTGGACCTGGGGAGAAACATTTACATGATGCAGAATTCACATGCAAACTATTCCGATTCTTACAATTGCTTTGTGAAGGTCACAATCTTGGTGAGTCTATATTTCCAAACATACAAAAAACATTTTCTTACTGAAAATGGGTGAGAATTCTTTTATATATATATATATATATATACGGTAAGGGCAACATTTTGAAACAGCGCGTCATTGTAATTCAGCTGTGTATCATACTTACGTATATACACTCGTTGAAAGGCAGATAGCTATGGGGCTGTCTGAGAGAAGATCTCCGCGTAGACCTCCCGTGTCAAAAACACGATTATATGTCAGAATGAGGAGACAACTCTCCTCGGCCCACGGCCAAGAGCGATATACATGTTTCGGAGCTACTTCTCCTGCTCACCGCCGCACACTCAGCCCGCTTCGCTTTTGAAGAACCATCCACTCACTCCGACACATATACATTGAACAGCGAATGGCACATGCGCCGATGCCGCCAAAGGCCCGCCGTGCCAATGTCAAACACGGTAAGGGCAACATTTTGAAACAGCGCGTAATTGTAATTCAGCTGTGTATCATACTTACGTATATTACGCGCTGTTTCAAAATGTTGCCCCTACCGCACTTAACACCAGCACGGCAAGCCTTTGGTGGCATCAGTGAATGCACCATTCACCGTTCAACACATATATGTCAGAGTGAGTGGATGATTCTTCAAAGCGAAACGGGCCGAGTATGCGGCAGCGAACAGGAGAAACAACTCCGAAACATGTATATCGCTCTTGGCCGCAAGCCGAGGAGAGCCGTCTCCTCATTCTGACATACAATCGTGCCTCTAACACAAGAAGTCCACGCAGAGATCCTCTCTCAGACAACCCCACAGCCATCCGCCCTTCAACGAGTGTATATACGCAAGTATGATACACAGCTGAATATATATATATATATTTAAAGAAGGAGGAAATATTATGAAATTTATCAATCTGAAGGAATTTTCGTTTCACAAATTATGTTTGTCTTCCCTATTCAAATACTACTATAGGGAGGAAGAGGAGAGTATTTAATATCTTAAAAATTCACTTCAGCATGAGTTTGACAATAATTCTAAGGTAACTTATTATAATATCAGTTTAACAAGTATGTAAGCTGATGGTGACAGCCAAAACAATAGATAGCTTGACTGCATGCCTTAAAGAATCCAAAGTTTGCTGTTTCACTTATATAAATATATATATATATTTGAAGATATATATGAAAATATATATATTTGAATATATATATGAAAATATATACATTTGAATATATATATATATATGTATATATGTACATATATATATATATATATATTTATATAAATATATATATATATTTATATCATCATCATCATCATCGCTTTTTACGTCCGTTTTTCCATGCTAGCATGGGTTGGACGGAGAGAGAAATTTTTGAGGCA
>JAOPJM010407545.1:0-11326 GCA_027124095.1 Muusoctopus leioderma | reverse complement strand
TGGTGATAGGAAGGGCATCCAGCCATAGAAACCATGCCAAATGAAACACGAGCGAGACGTGGGCCGCTGACCTGTCTAGGAGAGTGGTGACTCAAAAATGAGAAATCGATGCGGGCCGAAATCACCCATCCAATCCATGCCAGCATGGAAAACGGATGTAAAACGATGATGATGATGATTCAGAGTTCCTATTGTTATTTAGAATACAAGATTGCAAATACATCTATAAAATACAGAGAGTGAAGATGCCAAGTTGATAGAGCAGTGGACAACTAGACAAGAAGGGAGCCTCTACATAGTCGTGCAAGCCGCTAGAAACAACAGCCAAATCTCACTTATACCACAGTCTACCGTGGGGAATAAATGTGTGGTAGTACAAGTAAAGCATGATGTTGGGTGGGTCATGTGAGAAAGGCATCACAGTATGTTGGTGTGCGTGTGTGTTGAACGATCGGTCGGTGAAGTATGTGTGAGTGTATGGGTAGAGATTGCAAGTGGTACTGGGTGCATGTGCGGGCGTGTGGGTAATAAATGTATCTATTTGATCTAAAACTCATCGCTACACATAAGTTGTTCTTTAGCCCCAGGTCAGCCCTGATCAAGAAGACCTATGATCAAAAGTGTCCCAGCCATGACCATCTCATTTTTTTTTCAGGCATAGTATGTCTAAGACTACATTATCCAATGTGTGCTTTCTTTTTTTAAGACAGTAGGATGTGATTTGAGGGTGATTTTGGCTGCTTTTCTAGCAGGTCAAATGACTACCTAGAGGTTCACTCATTGACTACCTAGAGGCTCACTCACACACAAGCACCTATGTCAAGTGAATATTCTTCTCAACTACAAGGGATTCCACAATGACATGTATAGAGTTCTTAGAGTCATAGTGGCAATTATATGATTGATGTATAAACTATGATAAGCTATATAATTAGTCAATTATTAAAGTAGGGTGCTAACATACATAATGAGTCAAGATATATTAATTAATTAAAATTAATTAATTAAAATTACACCCATAATGAGAAGAATCAATTATTATCTTAATGACTAACTCTGGTAAAGAAAGGTAGAGGAGACAATCCCTGGAATTTAAGTAAATTAAAATTAATTCAAAATAAAATGCAGTTGGAGTGAGTCTGATATTTTGTAATACAGTGGCAACTGAGGACATGTTTTAGTCTTATTAGACCTCATCAGCAAAGCACAGCCTAACTGTTACTGCAGATCTCAGATGACAAGAAAGTATACAGGATGTTTTGTGAATGAACACTAAGTGGCATTATAACTTAAAAGAATGACTGGGGAAAAAATACCCAGGGATGCCTGCTGCCTGAAAAACAATGAGTAAAGTGGGGGCACTAACATACATAATGTAGTGAACCAAGAAATATTTAATTACTTACGCACATAGTGAGAAAAACCAATCATCATCTTAATGACTAATTTGGGTCAAGAAAGTCATGGGAGACGTCGATATATTTCATCGTCATAATCGTCATCATCATCATCATCATTTTACATTCACTTTCCATGCTGGAACAGTCCAAGTCAGTTCTTATTTGGAGTTACTTCCCTCCTAAACAGGTTGGAGGACTACATCTCGCTCATACATTCCATTTTTGGCATGGTTTCAACTGCTGGATGTCCTTCCTAACACCAACCACTTTACACAGTGTACTGGATGCATTTTATCATGGCACCAACACTAGGGAGATTGTTATGCACTTGGCAAGTCTAAAGAGTCCTCTCTATCTTATATTATTTCCGTTTGTTTGCCAACCACTTTACAGAGTGTACAGGGCACATTATATTATGGCGCCAACACTAGACAGGTAGTCATGCATTTGGCAAGTCTAGATTCCTCTCCACCCTACATTCTCTCTGTTCGTTTGCCAATCACTTTACATGGTATAAAAGGTGCATTTTATCATAGCAGCAATACAAGAGGTTGCCTTGTCCCCTGCAAGACTAGAGTCCTCTCTACTCTACATTGTTTCCATTCTTTCAAGACAAATGTAACCAAGAGTGTGAACAGAAGAGAGAGTGATGATCAAGAGTGTGAAAGAAAGGAGAGTATGTGTATGAGTGTAATGGGGGGAAACAGGGAAATATGATGGTAGCAAAGGGAGTAATGGAAGAAAGACTGTGATAGTTACATGCTGGTTGTTGGTAACAAGATTGAATAGGAAACAGCATGAGCAGTATGATGGTATAGCAATAAAGATGGGTCATAGTAAGAGAGAACAAGTAATGGATGATGCTAAGTTTGAGTGATAGATGTCAATGAAGTGTCATTTCGTGAATGAACACTGAGTGGCATTATAACTTAAAAGAATGACTGAGACAGGAAAATAACCAGAGATGCCTGTTGCATGAAAAACAATTAGTAAAGTGGGGATGAGAGAGGGGCGCTAACAAACATAATGTAGTGAGCCAAAAAATGTTAATTAATTGAAATTACACCCCATGGTGAGAGGAACCAATCATTATCATAATAACTAACTATAATAATATATCAAGCTTTAAAATTATGAATATTAAAATAATAATCATACTAAATGTGATATGTATAGCAGCATCAAAATATTGATATCAAATTTGTCTCATGAGAACCCATAGCTGAAATATATTTTTAATATTTGAAAATGAAATCAAACAAGCCAAGCCTTAGATTGGAAGTTATTTATCTTGATAAAAGATCTATGTAATAAAATCAATATCTGTCCAAACTAAATAAATAAGGCATAGCTAGGCAATAAATTAAGACAAAATTATTGTTTTTCTTGGGTCTTTTGAGAGTAGAATGCATACACATGTTGTTGCTTAAACCCAGGTTAGTTCCAATCAAATAGACTTATGATCAAAGTATTCCAGCCATGACCATCCCATCTTATTTTCAGACAGTTTAACTAGGACTACATTATCTAATATGTTGTTCTGTTTTTAATATAAGAAATGGTTTGAGGGGAAATGGCTGCTGATTCTGGCAACCATATACAGACTGCCCTTGTTAGATTGTGCATATATCAATTTTAGGAAGGTGTAGATTTATATTTATTTTATTATGAGTTAAGTGACAATGCAAACAAACCAATGAAATAGTATAAAGAAAAATAATAGAAATAACAAAAATCTAGTTCTTTTTTGTTTATTTTTTTCACGAAAATTTGTCATTTAAAAAATAAACTTGATTCAAACAATGAAAATAAATATTGGCAGGAGAAATGAGCACAGTGAGAGAGAGGGGGGAGAGTGAGAGGGGGGGGGGGGGTGAAAGGCAAAAGGATGATACATGCTAGGTGAAAAAGGTGATATGAGCTGATGTTAGAAAGTATTTGTGGTAGAAGAGATCAGAAATGGCTTTAGAACAGATTGGTTCACAACTGAGTGTGTTGGGTTTCATGGATTAGAAAATATGAGATCAGGAGATATAGAGCAATGATATTGAAGATTGCACCCAACAATGGAGTGTCTATGCAGTCTTCTTAAAAAGGAAAGGACACATTTGATAATATGGTCCTGGATGCACACTGCATTGATAAAAAAATTTTTAAAAAGCTGGATGATCATGGCTTGAATGCCTTTGATCCCAGGTCTGCTTGATTGGTGTTGTTCTGGAGTTAAACACTAACAACATATTGAAGAACCATCCAAGCTGAATGTTAAAATAATGATGTGGTAGTGAAACTGAAAGTACTTTGAGGACTCAGAAAAAAATGAATCAGTGTGAGGAGAGAAAAGTCCATAAAACTCATTAGATACTCACTAAAGTTGATACAAAACATGTTTTGTATAAATTTACAATGCAGTTTAGTAAACAGATTAATTGTACAATTATATCTAAGTCTAACAAAGATGTTCTTGATATTGAATTTTGTTTGTAAACTGGATATTTCTTATTAACAAACATGTTCTTAACATTGTAAACTGGATATTTCTTATTAACAAACATGTTCTTAACATTGTAAACTGGATATTTCTTATTCATATCTATTGATTTCACTAAAGCAAACCCACTTTTATAATTAGGTTTCCAAGAATTTATATAAAAAATTCATTGTAAGATGACTACTGTTAACAAATAGAGTTTAACCCTTTCGTTACCATATTTCTAATGAAATGCACTGCTTTGACTTTCAATTAATTCTGAAAATAATCAACAATTTGGAGGGATTTAGTAAAAAAAACTTTCATTAATAAGTTGGTGTTTGGAACATAACTTAACAAAAAGTTCTTACATAAAATTATAATGGAAGGTTTTAAATTTAAATATGAACAAATGGTTTTTATCATAGGACTAAGGGCGGTTTCGGGTGGGTTGGTATCAAAAGGGTTAATTCATTTTTATAGGATGTTTATGTATATATTCTACAATACTAACAGTTGATGATGGCATTCTCTTATAATTCATCATTCACTAAGATAATGTTAAAATGTATGAAGTAATTATCTTTGATATGTTTCTACATCAAATAGCTTGTGTTCAAAATATTTAACTATAAACTATTGGTACAGTTAATAAAAGATATTTCCAATTAAGACTGAATGTCATATGACCCACCAGTAATATAGTGAATGTGTCATTTCCAAAACTATTGATTAGAAATGATACACTCAACAGCACTGCAATTTCTCATTTTTCAGAAAACAGGTGCTTACAAAATTGTTTTATTATAAAATATATTGTTAATGAATATCGGGTTTAATACATCAAGTACAATGTAGTATTCAATGAAATATATATTAATGTATCAGGGATATATTGCTTCATAACCATGTGATTCCGGGCTCTATCCCACTGCATAGCACCTTGGGCAAGTTTCTTCTACTATAGACTCTGGCTGACCAATGCCTTGTGAGTGAAATTGGTAGATGGAAACTGTGTGGAAGCCTGTCATATATGTGTGTGTGTGTGTGTGTGTGTGTGTGCATGTTTCTCTCCACGTAGTCTTCATTGTTGACACCACTTAAGCAACCAGTGCATATTGTTTATGTCCCCCATAAACAATACTTCTCGCAGCTGGGGCAGTTCAACGTGTGAAGATTAGTAGAAAAACTACCTTACTTAAAAACAAGTGTTGGTGGCAGGAAGGGCATCCAGCCACAGAATTCTGCCACATAAAAATCTTATCCAACCCATGCCAGCATGGAAAAGTGGACGTAAAAACGATGAACGAGTGATGAACAAGTGAGCATATACAATGAGTTATATGATAAAGTCCTTTAAGTAGCATAAGTTTATAAAGGTATACTACATTAATTTTCACATAACATAATATTGTGTCCAAAGGGCTGCACATTAACCACTATACCCAGTCCTTCCTCCCCAAAATGTCATCCCTTTGGAGTCCTCCCTCTACCCAGGTTTTTCATACATCCTTCAAACTTGCAGCTATTCAAGAGGAAAATTAACTGCATTGATCTCACCATCTCAGAGTGCCCCTGGATGCAATTGGCATGGCCCATTCAACTAGACTAAACCAATTACAACATTTTTATGTTTTAAATGCAACCTATTGAAATTATATTACCTCACTTTTTCTGAGAATAGACAAAAAGGATATTGTTTTGGTATTTTTACTGAATTTTGTGACACCATTCTCCTATATATGAAATATATGCAAATCAGTCTTTCTAAAATGACCGTATGCAGTTACAGTTGAAGTTATGCAATCTACATCTACTGAGACACACATAATTTTGATCTTTCATGCTTGTAAGAATGGTTATATAAATTACACACAATTCAGATGTAATTATACCATTTGTGAACAATTTACTATGATGTGGATAGTGAGCAAACAAAGTTCATAGCATCAAATTTATCATTTAGTTACTTGATGAAAATCTATAGAGTTCAATCTCAATGAACAGCATGTTGAGTCTTCTACTATAGTCTTGGGTTGACCTATACTTTGGGAGTGGAATTTGTTAGACAGAAACTGTGTAGAAGCCTGTTGTGTATGTGTTTATGTGTACAACAGTCTAAAAACTGGTGTTGTTTATGTTGTGTCCCTTTATGTCTCATAACATAGAGGTTTGATAAATATAGATTGATAAAATAAGCACCAAACTAAAATAAGCACTGGAGTCAATAATCAACTAAAGCTCTTGAAGGCGGTACTCCAGTATGGCCACAGTTCAATGATTGAAAACAATAGATGAGTAAAAAAAAATCCAAGGAGTCCAAGACTAGAGAAAAAACTATTGTTCCACTTCTTTTAAATAGATCATTCCCTTTGAGCTACAAAAGACTCAAGCTGACAGAATATTTTTTAAAGGATTACTTATAATATGAGGAAAACTCACAAAAGAAATATATGATGTAGGTAAAACAATGCAGAATGTCTTTTTTTCTGTGTAGCTTTAACATTTCTGGGTACTAAAAATCAGTTGATCAAAACTCTTTAAAAAAGAAAAAATCCTAAGATTACAATTTGAACAATATTAAACAAATAATATATATTGGCTATTGAAATCACCCTCAAATTAGATCAACATTTTCAACCCTTTTTCAATAACAACATCAAGTCATATATCTTAATCTGTGACACCCATACTCATTTTCTCCTTGTACTTTTAAATGTGTCTTTTTATATAACCAATTTTCCTCTTGAATAGCTCCAAGCCTATTATGCATTAACATTAGACATCTGAGGCACCCTTAAACAGGTTTGCAAAGCACAAGGTGCTAAAACATCCCAGGTTTAAAATTACTGGATTAGATAGTTAATTACATAATATATGCAATTTTTCTTCATTCCTTTTAAGACAAAAAAGTATAATTCTCTCCAATAGTGATTTCTGTTGACTAGTCAAAAGAACAATTTTTGAAGAGAAGTGGATACAGTAAATTGAATTAAAATCAACACATTAATGGTGCTTATTTTATTGATCCTACATGAAGGATGAAAGGCAAAATTGATCTAGACAAGGATCTGAATTCAGAAACAGAAAGGTCAAAATAAGAAAACATCCAGTCAAATTTGTTATTGTTTGTATGTACCAACTATTGTCAGCTAACTGCATATAAATGAACTTTGTTTCTATGTGCCAAAGTTTAAAGTTTTTAGACTTTGGAGCAAGGAAACCAGATTAACACTGAATAAACACCAAGTAATTAAAGATTAACAACAATAGCAAATGTTAAGCCTACCTTAATGGCATTAACAAAGTCTAATCCTATCTAACTTGAATTCAGGTAAGCTAAAATATAAATATAAATATCATTAAGTTTATTTCTAACTAATTAAATAGAAAAATTACAAGAAAATAACATGGAATAGAATAAAGTAAATTTAATGAGAAATATAATTTCTTACCTAGATATGAATGCTTTAATTTTTAGGGGAAAAGAAATTGAGCTCTTGACTTTGTCAGTCATCCAGTCTTTTAAAAGTTTTTTTTTTTTTCCCAATTCAGATACTTTTTCTGTAATAGCTAATATATAAAAAGTCACAATAGCAAAATGAATGATGTGTTGTCCTCTCTGCTGAAGAATTACCAGTTTATATATTGCTATGTCCTGGGTAAAAGAGGAAGAAAAAAACTAAACTTCTACTGACTCATTTACCTGAAAAGCAGTGTAGATAAGAAGAGAAAGAAAGAAAAAAAGAGAGAGAGAGAGAGAGAAGGACTTAGTTGGGTAACAACAAACTGACTAATGATTTGGTGGTCTGCAGTGCCAATGTTGAATTCAACTTTATTTTATGTACAAAATACAACACTGAGCTATTATTGACTTGACGTCTTAAACCCTTACTTTCAATGATACTTCTTTGATAATTTCTACTGAAATATAATTACAGCAGGACTTGGTTTTGTTTCTGTACAAAGTTAATTGGTGATAACCATACCACAACATACACTGTTTCCTTTTACTAGATATGGGGTGTGTGTGTGTATATATATATATATATATATATATATATATATGACAATTTTTTTTTCAGCTACTTCAAACAGTAGATTTCATGATCAAGTCTGTAAATGTCTTGGATCTATTAATTCAATATTATTAAAAACATATTCAAAATCATATTTATCCTTATACAATATATACAAAATCTTAAAAGCTTGATGTAATTATGAAAGTTCCTCAATAGATCAACACTTCTATAAGATAATTTAAACATATTTATGTTAACTAATTTGTAATATAAAGAGGCAATATTGCCATTATATGAAGTCTAATAAAACATTATGAATTCATCATATTTTCTATTAGATCAATGATTACTTTTAACAAAACAAGCTTTTAAAAGTAAAAATGCTCACCACACTAAGTAAATTAGCATTTATTTTCCTATATATTTTCCATGTGGATGATAGACCTGGGTAAATTTCCTGTGGACTTTATGTGGTTCTCTTACACTAGTGTATGTATAATCATTGTATATGTGTGTGTGTAATATATAATGTAAATGATATATGGCTGATACCTTGCAGATTTGGCCATCCTCGTACGAGGGTGAATCTCATAGGTTTCTTGGGTATTTTAATGACAGCCCCCCCCCCCCCCGGTCCTATCATAAGTGCTATTTTTAGCTGAGTGGACTGGAGCAACATGATATAAAGTGCCTTGTTCAAAGACACAACAAACCACCAGGTCGAGGAATTGAACCCACGACTTTACGAGCGTGAATCCAACACCCTAACCACTAGGCCACATGCCTTCACACATATATATATATATAGATATATATATTTCTCTCTCTCCATTGATCTAGCAGACATATGAGTGACTATGATTCACTGAAGAGGTCTAATAAGACCAAAACATGTCCAGAGTTGTGTACTGTGTCTGCTAAAGATCAGACTATCCTTCCTCCTCACCAATTTTAATTAATTGGGACTCTGGTGCGTCAACTCATTTCAAACAATTTTTTCTTTTTTTTCGATTTTGAGTTGTCACCCTTGTCTTTGGTTTTGTTAAGCATTGTTCAACTATGTTTACCTCTACTCGATACAGTTATATTGTCAATTAATGAAAATTATCATGCTCTGCACATTAAATATGTTAGCGCTTGTTTCACTCTTAACATCCTGTAAGACACGGTTCCACATGATACCACATCATCAAATTGTTATAAATCATTGAACTATATATATGGTGAAAGTGAACTATTTTTGTGTGAAAACACCTCAAGTACCTGTCTTTCTTACCTGTAAATTTCATAATAAATAAGCTGCAGAATACCAATTTTTAGGTATTTTCTGCTCAGAATATTTGTAATAGGATGTTAAGAGTTAAGACTATCAGGTATAACAGAAAGGAAAAATATCTCGACAGCAAATTTGGAAAATATTGACATTTTACATGAATTTAGTTTTATTTGTTCCCATCATCAACAGTACTACTATATATAGTTTACCATTGTAAAATACATTTCATTACCAAAACAAAAGAAGGAACAGATAAGTTGTTAGTGTTAATTAAAAAGAAATGGCCAAAAGATCCATTCTGGATTTAGAGGAGAAATTACATGTTATTGTTTAGCCACAGATCAGCCCTGACTGAGCAGACATATAATCAAAGACATTACAGCTTTGATTATCCCAGTTCTTTAGGAGTATCTAGGACTACATTAACATACATTAACATGCCATTTCCATTTATTTAACCCTTTTGATACAAACCGCCTGAAACCACCCCTTGGTTCTATGATAAAAAAAACATTTGTTTTAAAGTGTTCATATTTAAATTTGAACCTTCCATTATAATTTTATGTAACAACTTTTTGTTAAGTTATGTTCCAAACACCAACTTAATAGCAAGAAAGTCAGTTATTATACTAAATTTCTCCAAATTCTTGATTATTTTCAAAATTAATTGAAGCACATAGGCAGTGTCTTTCATTGGAAATATGGAAATAAAAGGGTTAAACCCTTTAAAATTTACTGGAATAATTTTAGAAAAATGGTCACAAAAGTGTTAATGTTTTAGATCAATCCTTCAATGTCCTCTTCAAGGGAAGCTATTTAGGTCGAGTCAACAAAGGAGCTTCTAAGTCACCACTTGACCTGCTAGAAATAGCAGACAAATTTCCTTTAAATCACACCATACTGTATTTACAAAAGGGAGAACAATTTAGATTAACATAGTCCTAGAAACACTATACCTGAAAAAAAAAAAAAAGACAAGATGTTCAAGACTGGAGGTCATTAGGAAATACAAACAGAGCATCTGACCAAATTATTGTTCCCAAATTTTTCGAATAATTTTTTAACAAATACAGAGTATTTTTGTTTTTTTTTGTTCATGTTTTGCATAACCTCAATAGCACAATTCTATTTTTGAAACTATTTTTAAGCACATAAAACATTCATAAAGCATTATATGCCTGATATATTAACAAGAGATATATACAAAGCCAAACTGTGTATAAACACAGGTGTTAACATATTCATAAACTAATGGAATTATAATAGAAAGAAAAAACAAAATATGATTTGATCTCCTCCACAAATATAAACTTTAAAAAAAAAACCTTCTCTATCATATAAAAAAACATGACAAACAATGGCATCTTGAGATTGAAAATAACATTATCAATGGCATAAAGAGATTGAGAATGACACTATCAATGGCATATTCAGAATAAAAATGACATTATCAATGCTATAAAAACGTAGAAAATGACATTATAAAATGGCATAAACAGATTGAAAATTACATTATAAATGGCATAAACAGATTGAAAATAACATTAATTATGCAGTCACCTGATAGATTCAAGATAGATATAAACCATAAATTTATCCTTTGTATAAAAATACATCCATACAAGATTATTTCACATGCATCCTCTCTCTCTCTCTCTCTCTCTCTCTCTCTCTCTCTCTCTCTCTCTCTCTCTCTCTCACACACACAAATATACACATACATGCATGCATACAAATACAAATATAGCTTTCTAGGGTGCATACTCCTTAGAAACTACTGTTGCAGATATTTTTCTGTTGTGGTTGGTGATCGAATGGAGAAAACATAGGGTAGAGAGGACTCTTTAGTTGTGTCATGGACATGACAACCTTTCTAGTGCTGGTGCCACAATAAAATGTATCCAGTACATGCTGTAAAGTGGTTGGCAATCAAACAGAGACATCATAGGGTAAAGAGGGCTATTTAGTTGTGTCGTGGACACAACAACCTTTCTAGTGCTGGTGCCACAATAAAATACAGGCAGTACACTCTGTAAAGTGGTTGGCAATCGAATGGAGACAACATGGGGTAGAGAGGACTCTTTAGTCGTGTTGTGGACATGACAACCTTTCTAGTGTTGGTGCCATGATAAAATGCACCCAGTACACTCTGTAAAGT
>JAOPJM010407345.1:0-11326 GCA_027124095.1 Muusoctopus leioderma | reverse complement strand
TTGTTATTATTGTTATTATTATTATTGTTATTATTATTATTATTATTATTATTGGTCATCGTAGCAAGTGAACGTGCTTTTTGCTCGCTCCGAAGATACAGCTTGTGCCAGGTATTGAGGAAGATTTTTTTGAAAACTTTTGGATTACCTTACGAAGAAGGGACTTGGTAACTGTGTGGGGTCTGTCACATTTTGTCACATTTTGTCATATTTTGGCATTTTGTTTCGCTATTTTTAAAAATGGCTACACAAATGAAGACTGGCAAACACGCTCACTAAAACATGAAAAAAAATTGTTTCACACACAGACACTCAAGAAAATAATAACAGTACAAAAAATACTTTGCACACATGGTGAACATTAACAGCAACAATAATATAAAAAATTACACGAACACACTGGCAAAACAGAAAACAGATTTGCTAGCATTGCAGCAAATAAACAATTTTTAGATTTAGATGAAGCCCAAGAACAAAGAAAACTGTGGCAAGGTTTTATAAGCTAGCTCTGTCAGCCTACCCGAATAATAAGTCGGGGAGTAATCGTAAAGAATGCTCACCTATATATGCCTCGGAAAAGGCGGCGGGGAGTTTAGTTTGCAATCGAAGCAGCAACTACAGGACGCTTTAGGTAATGCATGGAGCAGCATCACATCCATAGACCGAGGGAAGTCGTATGGGACTATAAATGTACACTTCAGGACCCAAGCTGAGGCGGAACAGCAAGCTCAAATTGTGCTTCAAACACCTGCCCACAAGCTCGTCCCTCAATATATGGGGAAAAGAAACACAAAAGTTTCAGTCAGAGGCATTGATAGCAATATCTCCCCTTCGATGGTTCACGGCTTTGTAGAATAATATGGCCAGGTGGTGAGTGCGGAGATAATAAAAAATGATATGTGGTCGGGAGGGGTCTCTATAGATTTCCAAGTCCTCGTGACCCTTCAAGACCACATAACCATTCCGGAACTCTGCCCTGTCATGGGTGCGGAGATCTAATCTTGGAGAATAGCGAGGCAGGGCAGAAAGCAATATTGTTATACTTGTGGCAGTAAAGGCCATCTGAGGGCTTTCTGCCCAAAAGAAATCGAAAAACGGAGGAGGAGCGAGCGGGTTGCAGAGAACGCCGCTCCACTGGAACCTTCAGCCAAACCACAGGTTATGGTTCTGGAAGTGACTGAGGAATTCTCTTCAGCCTCGGTACTGGAGGTGAATGTTTCCGAAGTGACCTCTCCCAGTCCGTAGATGACAGAGGAGGTTGTCTCACGCCCAGTCCCTGTGCTCCGCACTACAGTGCTCCCCATCTTCGTGTGCCGAGCAGGGAGCAGGGAGCAAAACAATAAAAAAGAAATAAAAGAAGAAATAGCTCCCAAAAGAGGAACGAACCTCAGGAGAAAGCTCTAACGACATGTGAGGAGGTGTCCCCTCCTCAATCAAGCATTACAGTGACAGCGAGGAAGATGGTCAGAACAACGGCAACATGGAGTTGTTGTGTGAGGAGGCGCACCCACCCTCAAAAAACAACAGTAAGAATAACGATGTTTACCAGGACGAGGAAGACGACGAAGTAGAAGAATTCTTTTTCACAGTTCTTCGAAAGTCAAACGAACAACTTATGCAGCAGGCAATAGACTTGTCGTTCGGAGGTTTCAGCGGAGGCATAACACTGAATAAAGAAAAGATGGGACCGGAGTACAAGAAGCCCGCGAATGACAGGCTCTTGATACAACGTTCAGAAGAGTACTACCATTATTTGAAGAATGTACAATCCCAGGGCGTGGGTTGTTTTCTCCCAAAACCCACACAAAAAAGTTTGAGAGGAGCTTTTGGATGCACCTAAGAACAATACAAGCAATGGCAGGTGGGCAGAGAGGTGGGGTGCTTTGACCCAACATAGCCAGTGGGTTATCGCTCTTGTGAGTAACGAAAACCCTAAATGTTTTTTTATGTTTAAATCATATCTTGTTTTCATTATCATATATTTTTGTATAATTTTATATTTATTCCATGTCTCATAAAATTTAACCTTATTTATTTATTTATTTATTCATTATTTATCAATTATATCTTGTTTAATTTATTGTGCGTTTTTCTGTAATATTATAATTATTATAATTTGTATCCATAAAATGTTTAACGTGTCTCCATTCATTGTATAACGTCTTTCTCCCTACCCCGTCTTTTTTGTATAATACTTTACCCCACCCCACATGTTCTTCTGTATATTGTATTTTGTCTTTTGGGCCCTTGTGGCCAATAAAGAATAGATTATTATTATTATTATTAGTAGTAGTAGTAGTAGTAGTAGTAGTAGTAGTAGTAGTAGTAGTAGTAGTAGTAGTAGTAGTAGTAGTAGTAGTAATGGTAGCAGTAGTGACTACTTATATGTTCAGACATGCCTGAAGTTGCTCCGAGAATTCTGGATGCATTTGAAGTGTAACTGGAAGAGGCAATTTTCATTCTGGATTTTATTTTGTACAGCGAGATTTTATTGAACTATTTAGAAGACTACATTATTGAACTGTTTGGAAGACATCAAGGTCATTTCTTAATAAATATTTCCTTTCACCTTAAACTTTGAGGTAATACATGGTCTCAGTTACACGGAATCCGCCTCCGAAATAGCATTGAACAGAGCAAGACAGCTCCCAAACAGAAAACAGTAGAAGCAAAAACGAATAATATTAACCATACATACTTTCTAATTGAAGGAAATGGAAGAAAAAAAACATTTCAGCAAAAAGCAGTGTTGTAAACAACATATTTGACAACAACCAACAAAAACAACAACTAGAACAATAAAATTCGCACACACTTACATCGTTAAACGAAAGAGTTTAGAAGGCAGATCAGACCCTATCGTTCACAAGCGTACTTCTAAATAAAAGTACCCTTGATGTAAAACATTGCACTGGCAGAACAAATGCTAGACAACATTATGTCAGGAGAACTGGCGTTTCACTACGATCACCCATGCGAGAGAGGGAAGAAAAGCAACTTACCTATCCATTGCCAAAGCCACAGCGGTTTGCCTTGCCCTCCAAAGAGTACTTGGTGGCAGCTTCACTGATATATGAAGGTAAATCTTTTTCAGAGTGAAAGGGAGGGCATATGCGAAGAGGAAATAAGAGAGTCGTTAGCATAGACATCGATAACGACGTCGACCCCTGGTTTGTAGTCGCTTTCGTGGCGCAATATGGGAAGGCGCTCAGCACCGACATAACTTTCGGTTACATGTGGTCGAGTGGGATCCTTATGTACATACAAGGCCTCATGACTCCACAGGACCACAAAAAGATCCCAGTTGTGACCTGTAGTAGGTGCCCCCCACCCACCAATGTAAAACTAATCATTCATGGCAGAAATTACAGCTACTACATATGTGACAGTAAAAGTAATTTAAGGGCTTCTGCCCAGAAGAGCTGAAAGGAAGAAATCAGAAACAGCAGCAGCAGACCACGAAGGTTGCTGCTCCTAAAGCAACACCAGAGACAACTTCGAAGTCGTTAGAAGAGATCGGCTTGTTCTCATTTCCTGAAGCTGATCAGGAAGCCAAGGGATACCTTCCCCCAGTTGTAATCTGCAGTTTCACTAAAGGAGAGGTGGAAGGAAAAACAGGTCGACAGCAACAACAACAACAGTGGGTCCCAGAAGAAGTGGACAACACTGAAGCTCCCTCTCACTACAATACCACCACATCCACTAGTGAAGATGGAGACCAGATAGAGGCCGAAGGGGACTTGTAGACATGTGTGGATGATAAAAACGAACGAAACAAAAAGCGGAACAAGACTAAAAAAGAATCAACACCAACAGAAGGTGACTAGGAATTGGGAGGAGGAGCTCATCTCCTTTGAAGAGGAACCCATTTATGGTATGGAGGAGTCCGTTTTCTGTGAAGGGGGTCATCTCTCGTGAGAAGGAACCCATCACTACCTAAAAATAATGAGATTCACAGTCCTCCACAAAACCAAAGAAGAGCTGATACATTATGATTATGAAATGCGCGTGGACTTACCAGACGCGATACTGATTGGGGAGAAGATGGGAGCAGACTACAAAGACGATAGACAAGATATGCTTGTGATAAAGTGCTCCTAGTTTATTTACCTTACGTTAAGAGTCAACCACCCGCAAGACGTGAGCCCTTACTTGCCCACTCTGACCAGAGAACTCCCCACGGAAGATTCTGGACTTACTAGCCTTGAACAGTACATGGAAGAAATAGAGAGGTTGCGTAATCAGAAGTGTTGTGTGCCCTGATTAACGCAGCAGCAATAGTGGTGATAAATCCACCGTTATGGTTATGGGTGTTTCCACTAGTTTGACATTCTGAGATAAACAGCAACATCAACAACAACAACAACAACAACAATAACAACACCGTTTCAGAAACCATCACCATGAATAGTTCATTCTCCACTCGTTTGGCCACCGTGCACACAGCCACTGTCATTTTCACCGTGGCTTCTGAAAAACAGCATCACCAACAACAACATCACACAAACCATACACAACAAAACGGGTTCTTTCGCATAAACATAGGAAACTGATCAAGTCTGAGAAATTAATTCAAAGAGGAACCCGGAGAGTCCTATTGGCAGTTCCTCCCGAGGTTTTAGTGGATCCGGCCAGACAAAAATCATTGTATACCGGTGTGAGTCAGTTAAAAGCGGACAAGGGGAAAAGTCACACATGCATAGGTAAGGAACTGTTTAAGAGGCATTTGGGGCGATAAAGACTTCATCACACCAGCCAGGCAGAATAGCAGTGTGTAAGTGAGATTCTTCGCTGAGGCACTGGGTCACAACTATTCGGTGGTCCCGTGCAAGAGCGAATACATTTTGTTGTTACCCACATACCTCGGAAGACGTGTAGTGAGGGTAATTGCATCTGAAGTGCAACTTGATTTAGTCATCTTGAGAGATGTTAAATGTGTGGTCCTGGAAGGTGGAGCCACGCTAGAAGAAAAAATGGTCAGAACGGGGTTTGAGATCTTGATTCAAGTAAGACCAGAAACCCTGTACAGGATTCCCGATCTAATCAACCTGCCAAATAGATCACAGCTGCAGGTCTGTGTGGAGGGCAGACGGCCTAGATGCCACACATGTGGAAGCATAAATCACTTAAAAGCATTCTGACCACAACAACAAAGCTTAGCAGAACGGAAGACGGCACTACTACTAATACCAAAACCACAAAAACGTCAATACCTGCAGCAACAGCAATCACAACAATGGTAGCACCACCACCAACAACAACATCAACTACATCCAACTCCACAGCCAAGACAAAGAAAGAGAGTACCACCACTGCAAGAAAACACCACACAAAAGTATCCTCCCCTCAGAACAACACAAACGCACATACACACGCACAACACACTCCAAATCTCCCCTCCGACTTCTCGTCAAATGACAAGGAGCAGGAGGAGAAAGCTGAAGGCTGGCAGGTCGTCATAAGGGCCAAACGAAGAAAGAAAGAAATAATTTCCGCTACACAAAACAACAGATATGTGGACCCAACGCCCAAGAGTCCACAACCCAATCAGCCACAAGCCAAACTGCCACAGTATCAAGAAAAAAACAAAGCCCACCATCACAACAACAACTAAAACAACAAAATTAACAATCAAACACACAACCACACCAACAACAACAACAGGAAAATACAGAAACCCAACAACAGGAGACAAAACCGCAGCTACAACAACATGAAAATACACAAACACAACAACAGAACAAGAAACAACAAAAAGTAACAGGTAAACCTACAAACACTAAATTTTTCCCTAGTTAGGAAAAACAACAAGCACAGAAATATACAAACAGAGGAAGAGAGCTTTGAGGTTATCATACTTATACTGACCACTTTGTAGTCGTCTATCACAACGGGCAGCAGAACGGGAGAATTCCCAGTTCTGTGAACCGGGAAGTGATAGCACTGCTGAGAAAGGACGCCAACAAGAGAGACGTAATCGATAATTTCCGGCCCATAACTCTGCTAAAGACAGAGTTTCAGATTTTGGTCAAGGTGTTAGCACAGACGTTGGTGTTTGTCGTTGGTCGTTTGGTAGAGAAAGCGCAGGCTTGTGCGATCCCGAGCAGACCTATCAACGACAAAATCTACCTCATACGGTACATCGTAGTGAGGATGGATAGTAAACGTGACTGATAAATGTGCATTACTCGACAGCTTTCGATATAGAAAACCATCGCTACCGAGCAGCTGTCCTAAAGGCAACCGGTTTCCGTCCCGTCTTCAAAGGCTGCATCGATTCAATGTACTATAGCCACCTGTCGGAACAGTTTCGTGTCATGCCCACGGCCCATCAAGAATGTCCTCTCTCATCCCTTATGTACTGATTCTTGAGCTCTTACTGTGGAAATTAGAGGTTTTGATGGGCATCCAGATTGGAGCGTCTGTTCTTTCTATTCTTGAGGAATGGACGCATTCCACTTGTCAGGTGGTCCATCTGCTGCCAAAACTTTCTGTGCGGACGACTCGGTATGACGTGGTTGCTGATGCGCAGACATACACTGAGGTTGTGGCATCTACAGAGATTTCTAGACAGTGAGTAGGCGTGGTCACTCATTGTCAAGCACGTCTTTCCACAGATCGTCTCTTTGATGAAGCTACAGAACTGGGTCAAGCGAAGACCAAGTCTGGGCGTTTGGTATCTGGAATGTTGTCAGGCGCTTACAGCCCTCTACTAATCGGGAAATGCAGTCGGTGGAACTTCCGGGCTGGCATTCTATGGAGGATTAATGATGGGAAAGAGCGACGACGTTCTCGGGGAGACTCTGGGTGTCAATGAGAATCAGTTGGCTGGTCTGCTTCGGAAGTCTTTCAGCTAGGGGACTATGGATAATTTCCAAACATCCCTGGCAGTGCTACCGGGAAGCATTGCCGCTTCGAAACACACTCTATAAGCACCCAAGTGCCGTCAACCGAGCCTGTCCAAGATGCATGCAGAGCAGCGAAACCATTCTGCATGCACGTGTTCAGTGTCTGAGCATTGCTGACTTGTGGAGTTTTATCGAACAGCTGCTATCGCGTGTATGACGGATCCAGCTATCAACCAAAGCCATCATGAAGATTGCCCGGCGGTCCACATTTGCGTGTGAAGGGAAGGCAGTCTTCCTCTGCCTGGTGGCTATGGCGAAAAAGGTTTGCGCGGTAGACGAGGCTGAAAGGACTGAAGACAGACATCTTCCACTTTGGCCAAGCCATTATCAACATTTTCAAGTGTCACTTGGAAAGGAAACTGAGGGTAGAGAGGGAGGAGCATCACACAGTAAAGGTTTTTCAAAGGCGGTTGAGAGTGGCAAATGTGGTCCGAGTGAACGGGTCTACTCTGTGCATGTGTCTGTAGGTCGGAGAATGACAGGTGGGAGAGAGCACTTACCCTTGCTTGTCAGAGTGATCCAGGTTTCATGAGGTTTCCTTGATTTGCCCTAGGCAGCTTTCTCCCCCTATTGGGAATTTAATTTGTTGGTATTTTGCAGTCGCCTCTTGCTTTGGTTTTTTTTTTACGCATGTAAACCCTTCACCAACTTTTTGTATCTTGTACTTGTATGGTGCCCTTTATATTTAAGCCTTTGTGGCTAATAAATAAATAATAATAATAATTATTATTATTATTATTATTATTATTATTATTATCCTTATTATTATTAATATTAAGGTGGAGGATGACAGAACCGGTAGAGCGTCGGATAAATACCTTGCAGTATTTGTTCCACCTCTTTACGTTCTGAGTTTAAATCCTGTCGAGGTCAACGTTGACTTTTCTCGTATCGGATTCGATAAAAAAAAGTACCAGTTAAGAACTGAGGTTGATTTGATCGACTGTTCCCCTACCCACAAAGTGTTGGCCTTGTACCTATGATAGAAACGATTATTATTATTATACTTGTATTTTTCTTTATACATTTGTATTTGCCAGACCAGTGTATGTATATAATTCTTTGAGATAAGCAATGTAAAATACTTATTTTGGTACTACACGGTGTCTTTGTACCTTTTCTCTGTCTTTATTTTCTGTTACACAAGGAGGTTTGTTTTATTTAATGATATTTATAGTAGCTAAAATGAAACAATGTTATGTAACTCTGTTGAGAGATGGCTAGCTATGTTTCTGTAATATTTACTACTCTAGCATTTATAACGTTTGAGACAACGGTAGTATACATACTCTACCTGGATATCCTCTACGCGCTGCTTGACTTGCTAGAAATAGCGCCTAAAACATCCCCAAATCAAACCTTACTGTCTTAAAAATGTTAAAAACGAAGGACACATTGGATAATGTAATCCTAGACGGAATGGTCACCGGCTGGAACGCCTTTGAACATAGGTTTGCTCGATCACCAATAAAAACAAAAGCAACAACTATAGCAGCAGCTGTAACAGTCATATTTCAAAATATTTCTTTTAAGGCTATATTTCTCTCTGAGAGATATGTCATATCTATCATTTTGCATAATGTCTTCCTCTGGTTTTATTGTTGCTGTATCTGCCCTGTTGGCCTGTCTTTCTTTGTGTTTATCCTACAGTATCCTGACATCATTTGTTAATATCACTTTTGTGTTGTATTGATTTGGTAAACATGAATATTTTCCAATTGTGTTACCTTTATATCCTGTGTGTTTGCTAAAACTGAATATATAGTGAATAGGTATTCAGATGTTTCAATGAATACTCTACACACTCTACCTGACTTTTCCCTTTTCTTCTTTAGAATATTAATTTTTAAATAAAACAACAAAAATAGTCAGTGCTGACTTTTGTTTTGAGTTCGGTATAGACTTAATCCATCAGCCGGTATTATACCACCACTTGACACTTAGGTTCTTTTAGCGAGTGACCACTCTGTTGCAAACATTCGGGCCAGGTCTCTAGTCTAAGTATAACTTCATCCCTGCCTCCCACCAGTCTCGGAAGCCCTGAAATGGTCATGGACGCTATTCATCCTCCTCTGACTAAGCAATATAAAAGTACTGCTCACCAAAAAATAAAAATGACAATCACACAAATAAACTGAGAGGGCCGCAATAATTAAAGATCTTGAGCCATCTGAATATGATATGTAAATGTGTATCGTTGACCAAATTCTACGCCCGCAAATGAAAGAGAGCATAATTAGAGAATGCAAGCACCGATGAAACTGCTGCTGAAAATGTAGGGCCTAATGTAGAGTATTAAAATGAAGCAATTTACCAAAACCGCACCAGTAATAGCATGCAGCTTCAATATCACTAACTAGAAGCTAAATAATATTAACTTAGTCTACAAAATGAAACTACCTGAAGAGCAAATATAAATAAGGCAGGTAATATCCACTACTGGTTCAGAACGTTCCTGAAATTAGCCTCTACGCAATCGATCGTGCTACTAGAAATTGCAGCAAAATCTCCCTCAAGCTTCACCCTACCGTCCTAAAAATGGTATGAAATTACAGCACAACCGAGTCCTGTATGTAATATGAGAGAAAAATAGATGAGATGGTCACGGCTGGAACCCAGGTCAACTGATGAAAATTTGACGCATAAAAACTTACAGAAAAACTTATGGTTCAGCATCATGCTTGGAATGAATCTGAAAGCGATGACTCATTTAAAAGCCAAGTGAATCAAAGCAAAATACTGGTGAACATACAAACAGACAACACAAAACACCAAAGCTCCATGAAAATAATGCACAAAACCCAATGAAACAATGAAAACCGAAAGTAACGCCATTATCTCCTTTCTAAAATCGCAAATATAACCATTATTTGAACTTTCAAACACATCACGCGCAAAATATATGCCAAAGTCCAAAGGAGAAAATGTCTACAATATAAGCATAACACAAACTATTAAAACATACTGTAATGTAACACAAACGGACAAATAAAACACCTTTAAGGAAGTAGAAATATATAAATAACATTGCCATAATGCAGGAAACCATATTGCAACTCCAAATGCCAAAATATAACCCGATAAAGCAGATCAAATCATGCATCCAGTTGCATAGATGATATCACAATCGACACTCAAATATTAAACAGGCTCGACAACACACTAGAAATACAATCAAAGTAGAAACCAGCAACACGAAGCACATTAACATAATACACATCTATATTGCATCCCCAAACTCGTCAACCAAACAACACGTTACAAACTTTAACTGCAAGACCTTAACACGCTTCCAAACAAATTATTTTGGAGAGATTTCAACGTACACAACACATCTTGATAGAATAGCAATGCAAATGACTAACTAGAGAGGACACAATATCATCAAAATTAAATTCTTTTTGCATCCAAAACAACACGGATCAACAAACTCACAAACGTACAAACTCCCTTCAAGAAATAACTTTCTGCGAAAACATACCGTCTAATACCAACTGGCCCTTGGGTACCTTTAGCGGAGCCCACTCTGTTGCAAGCGTCCGCGCCAGGTCTCTGGGTCTGAGGATACTATGCTTTACTCCCCCTTCCACAAATCTCGGAGGCCCTGAAAAAAGGGTGATGGGCAGTACCCTTCCCTCCTGGCTAACGTAAAAATATAATAAACAATGCTTATTTTTTCATTCGGATTTCTTTGTAAATTGTAGTTCCCATTTACTTATCTGATAGTATTTTTAACGGTGTGTTGCTGATTTTGTTTACACTTCATCTGTCGACAACTTCATTTCTTTCGGGAACCTTACCAGCTCATTAGAGATGGAAGTAAACATCTTTCTACATTTTTTGGAGTAGATTCTCTGTTTGATTGTTGCTGTTGTTGTAGCCCTATCTTATCACTGATAGGGCTGAGCCATGTCACGTAAGGAGTCGCGCGAAAGAATAGGTGAGATCCACAGATCTATGTTCCCAGTTATAGCATTTTCCCGCCTAGTTATAGCATTTTCCCACACTGCATATTTATTTTTTCTGGAAACGTACTGTATGGGTCTGATTTCTCAGATGTTTAAGCGACTGAGAGTACAAGTCTCGTCCCTGAACATGACGAGAGTCCATCGCAGGGTTAACACACATCTGCTGTTGGTGCTATTTACAGCTGAGTGGACTGGAGCCACGTAAAAATAAGTGATTTGCTCAATGACACAACGCGCTGGAATCGAACCCATGAACTTACCATCGTGAGCCCAACACCACTGACCGCTAAGCCACGCGCTTTTTACAGTTACTGAAAAGCATATATATGTGTATGTATGTATGTATGTCTATGTATATATATATGCGTGTGTATATATGTGTGTGTATGTGTGAGTATGTGGGTGTGGGTGGGTGAGTGTGTATATGTGTGTGTATGTGTGAGTAGGTGT
>JAOPJM010407246.1:0-11327 GCA_027124095.1 Muusoctopus leioderma | reverse complement strand
CCGTCCAACCCATGCCAGCATGGAAAACGGACGTAAAACGATGATGATGATGATGATGATGATGATGATGATGATAAAGACCTGATGTTTGAATATTGTGAGGTTTCAGATATAAGATAATCGCTATCTTCACAACATCTCATTTCCATTCTGATATCTCCTCCTCATTCTTAGCAGATGAATCTCTCATCTTTTATCTATCATTTCTATTATAAATCTACAGAATAGGCACAGGCATGGCTGTGAGGTTAAGAAATAGACACAGGCATGGTTGCGAGGTTAAGAAGTTCGCGCTGTAACCACGTGGTTCCGGGCTCTATCCCACTTTGAGGCACCTTGGGCAAGTCTCTTTCACTATAGCCTTGGGCTGACCAATGTCTTGTGAGTGAAACTGGTAGACGTGTGTGTGTGTGTACATATTTCTCTCCATTGTTGATATCACTTAAGCAACAAGTACGTATTGTTTATGTCCCACATAAACAATGTGTCCCATAACTTAGCGGTTCGACTGGTGAAAATCGGTGGAAAAATTACCTTATTTAAAAAATAAGTAAGGGTTGGCATCAGGAAGAGCATTCGGCTGTAGAATACTGCTTCAAAACACGTCCAATGGATGGAAAAATTATGAGAATAGTAAAGGGTAGTTTTGACAGCATAGAGTTATTCAAGTTTATATCTAAGAACATAAACTGATTGCTAAAGTTATAATATTTTTAAAAAAACCTAATTTAAAAAAGAAAATCTGCAAAGTTTTTCTATCTTATTAAGTTTTGCCAATTCAAATATTTTCATAATTTGTTGGGACATGCTTTTCCATTGAACATCCTAAAACTAACAAGTTAAATGTTGACAGGAAGTATGAGTTATCTCCCATATAAAGGGTATGGTTCCTTTACTTACAGCCCCAGCTTCCTTGTTAAATGTTCCATTACATACATCTCCATGATACAAATCTGGGCCTGTTTCTAAAGAGAAATTAGTAAGCCAAAGGACAAGAATTATTAACCTGGTATTAGTGGGGGTGATCCAAGAACAGCAATTTGCTAGAGGGTACAGTGTCCTTAACTGTCTTGTCAGAGATATCAAAATATGAACTCATCAGCACCTATATTTAATAGATCATTGTCTAAGGGTATACAATGCAATATTAATAGCAAGGTCAAAATCAATAGTTCCATACCTATAGCCAATCAGCCACCATATTGTATGCTAATGTTACAGCTGACATTTTGGTTAACAATTAAGTCATCTTAGGCTTAGCACTGACAAGTCTCATCCAAATATTCTAATTTTGTGAGTGCCTTTATGGGATTCCAACAGCCCTAAATGACCACAAATAAAAAATAAATATAGTTCACTACTACTTGGACTCTAATGTGTACTAAGGAACCATAAGAAGTAGACAGTAATTGTATATATATATATATATATATATATATATATATATATTATGATCAATAGAATCATAGAACACTTCATAATAATTCCCTGAATTGTTGAAGTAATTTCCTTCTGCACATGAATAACTTTATGCAAGTCTATTAACCATCAAGTGTAAATTTTTTGTTAGGTTATATGAAATGAAAAGGACTTATAACCCATAGGGATTCTAGGCTACCAATGAAACCATTTTTTATGTCAGTGTGGACATGCAGTATGCCTTTGCAGGATATTGAGTACAGCCAAACTTAGCTCCTGCTGGGTATCCTACCTGGATTTTAAACTCTGCTCACATATTAAGTTATACACTCAGAAGAGTGTGTCACTGCAGTTGACATTGGAAAGGCTCAAGTCCAGTTCTCTACCATCTATGCCCACTCAATTATTCTGAAGATATTAATAGCTTTAACAGGCTATACATTCTCTGGATTCTATATGACATTTACCAAATGTACAAGAAATATCCACTATGATAATATGCTAATCTGTCTCAAGAAGCTTTTGCATACAGTCCTGGTACCAATACTGCAAGATAAACTAAAGAATGCAGAATTATGTTTCCTGCACAAAAATGATGTGAAACACCTGCAATGGGATATGAACTACTGACTTATGAACTAGTAGTGCAATACAATAATCCACTCAGCCAAATTGCCTCTAGTAGCAATAATTGAACTTACAATCATCTTCTTAGTTAGCGCAGTCACTATATTCTATTCAGTTGCCCCAGTGCATTAATTCACACACACACAGGCACACACACAAACAAAATATAAACAAACATCTCTTACCCCTGCAGCAAAACCTAAACTGCCATCAAGAATTTTCCGCTGAAAAACAGACAATATTTTTTGAAGGATTAATAAAAGGAAAAAGATCATTATACTTTAGAAAAGTAAGAAGACACAAGTGCTGGAATATTGATATTTTTTTGTCCAATGTCACAAGGTCTCAGTTTTATAAATTTTGTATGGGGGTGATGAGATGATGTTGTGATGACTATGATTTACAGTAAAGATGTGAGAGAAGTAAATTGGGTTCAACCAGGAACAGAAACATGGTCGCAGACTAGGTTAAGCAAGAGCTAACCTTTTCTGACAAAACACAATGCCTCAGATTTATTAGGAGAAGGAAAACATGTTGCTGTGACATATATACTTTTCTCAAGAACATTAGTAGCACAAGTGAAGTGAGATGTCTTTAACTAGGACTGGCATCTTGGTCATGGATTTCACTCACTGTTAAGGTATTTACCTCCTAAATAATCTGAGGTGTAAAGGATTCATTGTCCTACATAAAAACACAGCAAATCACCAATACACACACATTAATACACATACTCTCTCTCTCTCTCTCTCTCTCTCTCACACACACACAAACATTTTGACCTTTCAAGAATCGTTATTTTAAGGAGTATGCTTGCTTAATACACACAAGTTGTCAGCATCTTGACAGTTGACTGAAAGATAACTTCTTGTGGGAAAGTGTCAATATCCAGTACTTTCATAGTGAACTTGATCATTCACCAATGTCACCAGTAATACAGTGGGGCTCAATAGATCATGTTATGGATAGTGAAAACATCTCTTACCCTCACACTTCAGTAAAGATCACTGAATAAGTAAATTTTTTACTTGCATCCCAGTTATACTTTCACTGTGGTCACTTAATATGCTAGAAATAGCAGCTAAATCTCCTTCAAATCACATCCTACCATTTTAGAAGAGGAAGGACACATTGGTAAATGTAGTTCTAAATACACTACACTTGAAAAAAAACCCAAAAAAACTGGGATGGTCATGGTTGGAACACCTTTGATTTTAGGTCTGCTCAATCAGAGATAACCTGGGGCATTCCCAGAATACCAGAAATAAGTGCAGAGAAACAGTAATTATTGTGCTGCAAGTCTCCTAGCCCACCTGTGCCGTGGTCACTAGTAAAACCTAGAGTGTGTATACAGGAACATACCGAAGGTATAGTATATATGGCACACTGGATCTATGCATGACACCCAGGTGTTCAACCAACTACCTATATGCCATAGGTTTGCTTGATCAGAGCTGAGAGGGACCAAACAACAACAACAAATATACACCGATATATTCAGATACACAAATAGATATATACATACATATGTACAGTACCAGATTTACATATGAGCTAAGTGGGCTGCAGACCAGAGCCTCATAGTGCAGGGGGCCCTGTCCCATTTTAATTATATATTAATGCATTTGGCAATTTTATTGGTGCATGGCTAGCAGCACCAGATCTAGTTTGTCTTGATGGAGCCAGTATGAGGTAACAGCATTATTTTGGGTTACTTAGCTGTGCTTCATCACTGCCCGTAAAGCCAGATTATGGAATTCATCATCATCATCATCGTTTTACGTCCGTTTTCCATGCTGGCATGGGTTGGACGGGTGATTTCGGCCCGCATCGATTTCTCATTGGAGTCACCACTCTCTTAGACGGGTCAGCGGCCCACATCTCACTCGTGTAATATAGTTACTTACTTTCTCCAACATCCCCACAGTGATGAACCCGATGTGATATGAACACGCAACCTTAGGCGTGTTAAGCGTCAAGTCTAGGTATCTAAAATGTATGCATAAATATCATTCTGGATTGAGAAAGGCCCAACGGAATGTCAGCACTGAGATAGACTTTCAGCAATTCAAAGTGAATCTACAAAAACCAAACCCGTTACTGCTCAAAGAATTTATTCCATTACACCAAAGTAAATAGAGAAACATATCTACGAGAATGGCTAGTGTATTCCCCATCAGAAGGGAAAGTCTACTGTTTTATGTGTAAACGTTTCTCGCACCAAACAACTTGAATCACAGCTCTAGATACGACTGAATTTGATGACTGGCATCATGCTCATCTTGTTAAAGCCCACGAAAACTCAAGCAATCACAAGAACTCAATGCTAACATACCTAACAAGAAAGCGTGGTCAAACACTCACATCAATGCTCAAAGAGCAAATCAAAACAAACCAAGATTAACGGAGACATGTACTTCAGCAAGTTATTGCTGTCATTTCTCTTTTGACAGAACACAGCCTGGCTTTTAGGGGAAATGATGAAATATTTGACTTGCCAAACAATGGTAACTTTCTTGGATTGCTGGAATTAATTGCTAAATTGGATCCTTTCCTTCGCACTCACATAAATCAGTATGGGAATAAAGGATCTGGTCAGCCATCTTACTTGCCCAAAACTATTTGTGAAGAGTTATACAATGAATGGCTAATAAAGTTTGAGAAGCAATATTAAGTGACATCAAACAGGCTGGATATTTTAGAGTATCAGTCGATTCAACCCCCAATGTTTCTCATGTTGATCAACTTACTCTTATTGTTAGATATGTTTCCGCTAGCGACGGATTACCAGTTGAACGGTTTCTGAGATTTTTTGAACTGAAAGACCACACCAGTAATAGTATGGCTGAGCTTATCATGAATTACTTTAATGAACTGAAAATCAATTCCAGTAAGTGTAGAGGACAATCGTATGATAATGCAGCAAATATGGCTGGGAAATATAACGGTGTTCAGCAAAAAAGTTCATTTTATGCGTTAGACATTCTCTCAATCTAGTTGGATGAACCGCAGTTGATTCATGCCTGGATTCGGTGAATTTTTTCAACACAATAAATGAGCTTTATTGTTTTTTTCTTGGTTTCCACAAAAAGATGGACGGTGTTGAAAAGTTTTCTGTCTCCAGAATCAAAAGCTCTCAAACATTTGTCAGACACAAGATAGGAATCTCATGCCAAAGCTGCTGCAGCTATTACTGATAGTTATGCTGATGTTGTTGAAGCCCTATGTCATATTCATTGTGATGTAAATGAAAAAGGAGATACCAGACGACAGTTGGGAACTTTTCTACAGAAAATGGAAGAATTAGACTTTGTTTTCATGCTCCACCTTTGGACACGCTGGATCAATTCCATAAAGTTAGCAAGGCCATCCAAGGCCATCCAAGGCCATCCAAAGTTCACAAATTTCATTGAGCACATGTACTAACTTATACAGTTCAATATTAGAGTTCATATCAAACACTCGGGATAAATTTGACGACATTGAAAAAGAAGCAAAGTACACTCCCTGTCGTTGACTACAAAAGTGGCAGAAGAAGGCAAAGAGTAAGAAAAGCTGAAAACAGCGATGGAACAACTCCAGAAGCAATGAATGGGCTCTCTCCTAGAGACAGGTTTAGAATGAATTCATTTATCCCAGTCATGGATGCTCTTAAAACCAACTTTGTCAGGAGAGCAACAGTGTATAGAGATGTAATCGGCAACTTTTCATTCTTAGTAAACCTGGAAACATCTAGGGATCAAATTCAAAATGGTATCGAGATGTTGATGCAAGAGTACTCAAAGGATGTCAACCTTAGTCTAGTTGATGAACTCTTGCACTTTCACATGTATGTCAAATAAGCCCACCCCGAGATGGGAAATACCAGTCATCAAGATATGTATAATATAATAATCAAGGAGAAAATTCAAACAGCTTTCCCAAATGCGGAAACAGAGTTCAAACTGTTCTTGTGTTTGATGGTCACAACTGTAGTGGTGAAAGTTCATTTTCCAGACTAAAAAGGATAAAAAAAATTATCTACGATCCACGATATCCCAAGACCGTTTGTCTGATCTGAGTATGCTCAGCATAGAAAATGATAAACTGAGGCTCATTGATTTCAATGACATAATTGATGAGTTTGCAGCAAAGAAAACTCGAAGGAAAATCTTCTGACTCTGCATTTTGGTGAGTGTAATATTTAAATATAGCTATGATACACAACATTTTTGTCAAAATTTAGAATATTATAATTGTTATTAAATCCATTTCTTTTTCTTTGGGTGTCACCTCTGTTTTAGAGATCGGCATGGATCGATGCTGGAATTTCAGTATCGTTCTATATGTAGGCCTACATTCTTGTACTTTTAATTTTCATTAAGTTTCTTGCGAGCAAGGGCCCCAAATGTTCTCCAGCTCAAGGCCCCTAGTTGCTTTAATCCGGCCCTGGGTATGGATAGACATTGCTCTAACTTTTATTAATTCGAGTTTTCCAGCCAAATCAAACCATTTTAAGTTTAACAATTAGTGTTTCAAGTCTATGAAGAGGAGAAACATTTTAAATTTGTTTTGAAGTTCGAATTAAGCCTATACTACTTAATAACAAAGACAAAACGAGATTCTGGGGAAACTAGAGTCGACAAATATAAAAAGCAGTTAATAAACTTTGTAAAATAAAATAAGTTTGTGTATCCTAAGGAGAGGTGAGTTCTGCTCGAAACGTCGGAACTTACTTCGGCTCAAAGCACACGAATTGATATATTTTTTATTGTTTAATAACTAATGGAAGGGCGTTCCATATTCTTGTACCATTACTTGCTATGCATTGTTTCTCAGATCCATTGTATTTCTCGAATATAAAAGAAAGATAGCTGTCTAGGGAGGAATCAATACGTTGATGTATTTCCAAATATCTCTCTCTCTCTCTGTCCCCGAGGGGGTCGTTAAAAATCGGAGTGGGTTACAATAACTAATCTTGGAGAGCAGGGAAGTTTTGGAAACAGTAGTTCACTGGACCTTGTACTATATCGTATTTAGTTTCATCCCTACACGTTCTGGTTCAAATCTCACCAGAATCGACTTTGCCTATACTTAAATGAATGGACTATTGTTCATTCATTCAACTTTGTTTGTTTCTAAATAGAAGTGGTCGAATGTCCCGTCCAAAAGTATCAATGATTCACTTTAGAAATCATGATATAATTAACAAGATTTCGTAGAGTTATCAAGAAGTATGATGTGATACTGTTACAAACATTCTAACCAGACCGCCCTACTACACACCCCCAGTTCCCTCCCTGACCACGTGTTCCCTGCAATCATTGACCTGCAGATGTTCGGGCTGGGCATCAGCCGGATTAATCTCACTAGTCTGGGAAGACCTCCAAAGGTCATGGACATTGCTTCTCTTCCTTGACTAACTTACGTAAAAGAAAATTAAAGATCGTGTATTTCATTAACTTAAAACAAAAACTTTTTTCCATTGCGAGAAATAGTAATATTGGCACCATTAAGACAACTGCTTTCAATAAAGATTTCTAGCATAAGCACAAGGCCCATACAATTTAGGGGAAGGGTACAGTCCAGTGGTTACTAACCTTTTTCACTAGCAAAGACACCTTTTATTTAAATGAATTTTCCCACGGATCCAGGCTTTTGAATGGTCTGTCTACTCAACAAGCTTGGGAACTGCTGGTACAGTCGATTAAGCTTGGGAACTGCTGGTACAGTCGATTAAATCAACTCCAGTATACGACTGATACTTTATTTTATCGATCCACAACCCCCACCAGAATACTATTTCCCCCTCCCACCGGGAAAATTGCTTTCAATAATGAATAATGAATTTCGAAGAGAGAGAGAGAGAGAACATATTTCAAATGGAGGTCACCCATTAATTTATTATTTATAGCAGAGAACTTTCTCATAACTTATACATGAAATATATTGATTTGGAGTAATATGGAAGAGTGAAAAAAAGGACATGCGGTCCTCACTTAACACCGTTTTTGTTTAATGTCGTTTCGTTATAACGTTGATGAGAAATAATATAAAACCAAATACTGTAAAATACTGTAAAATAATTCGTAAAGGATACGCCTCTCATATTGATATTTTGGTTCATTACATTTTTCCTTTCTTTTCTTTTTTTTGTTTTTGTAACATGTTGCGTTTTTCAATTCAGTAAAATGAAAATAAAAAATAAACAATGCTGAATAAAGATATTAATCATTCAACTTTTTTCACGAATTTTTATATGTCTGCCGTCTACTTCATGGCGATGTAACTTCTTTAAAGTGCAACAATGCTTAAAATATAAAATATAGACTTAAAGAACGAAATATTATTTAACAGATACAAATTAATACACTTCTAAAACTGGGTCTGTTTGATCTTTATTAATCCACTTATAATTAAGTAACTCTACTCTCTTTGATGTACTGAGCGCAAAAATGTTTCCTCTTTGGTTTTCAACTAACAAGTTGCCTTTCTACTGGCCTTTTAGACTTGGTATTAAATGAAAATTATGATAAATCGGGACAAATAGATAAACGTAGAGAGAGGCTAGAGTACGAATTAAAACAAAGTGGCCGAGTGGCGAACTACTACGAAGCCTGCCAGATTCAAAACTAGCCAGTTATTGTTATTCTTTGGTTTTGAACTAACAGGCTGCTATACACGCCTTCTAAGTTGTTGTTTCGTGTAACACAGCTGGGGACAACTTAATTTATACATGATAATTCGTGAAATGTTATATATATCTCAAAACTGATTGTCCCCATCAATAAAAGATGTGCTTATCGCAATCACATTTGTAAGCAAAAATGCATTTTTATCAAAATTCAAACTAACGCACACAATAAACACCTTTATTTCAGTTGATGTTCAAATTTAAGTGACTGAAAGTCATCAGACAATATTAACTTACTGTCAAGCCACTACAGCAGTAATCAGAATGGCATACATAGCATCGATACAGTATCGTTTTTGTAAACAAACATGTGATCGCTATAAGTAAGCACATCATTATCAAAATAGAATGTCCATTTTAAGCTAATAAATTGAGTTTTTCTCTGAAGATTTTCTCTTTTCTTCTAATTTTGTTGATGTCACAGAAGCGCCGATAACAGCTATAATGGTAGCCAACTTTGGCACTTGTAATGCAAGAGTTTTTATTACGAAGATCGATTCCTATCTCTGTCGCTCTTTCGATGACGATTTCACTCCTCTGCAATTGAATTTGAGCCACATTGCTGCGAAGTCAACAAATCGTTTCCACCTATCTTTATTGAATTTAATAAAATTGCCTTTTGCCGTAGGAACGACATGCATTACACAAAAATTCATTGGAAATCGGACAGCATTTCTTATCTACAGACGACATCTTGGTCTGCAACCACAAAATACGGCAATCGTGATTGGTCAATTTCTTTATCGGTTCATCTACAATAATGCTTCAGCACCCAAGTTTACGAAACTATCAAACCCAGAAATAATAGAAAATCTTTGTTTTTTTACAAATTTAATGTACATTTTTTATCGATGGGGACAACCAGTTTCGAGATATAACATTTCACGAACTATCATGTATGAATTAAGTTGCCCTATGGCCTATCACTTCTTCCTTCAACTCAGAGTTGCTATTACTAAATCTGAAGCCTATAATATAATTTTTTAAAAGAGTAGAAAGTTGTAGAGGTGAGAAAAAAGAAAAACAAACTAAGAGCATAAAAATATTTGCTGTAACAATGTCAAAGTGTATAAAAGGTTTTTACCTTGTGCAATCACGTTATTACTAATGTATCAACACGATTTACATAAATATTTTAATTTGAATAGGTAAATCTGGGTGCTCTGATAACAAAAGTATATTGATTTTAGTAAATTTTCACCATATTAGAGATGTATTTTGGTCAATAATGATCACTACTTTTACATCATTGCAAAAACTGTAGATAAATGATTAACACAACAAAGGATTTACAGAGCAAAATTTATTAACAAGCCATGAAGATTTATTTTTTCATGCCTTCCTGTGCCTTCAGTACACGAACCACGATCTTCTGCTCCTCAATGAGAAAAGCTCGCACAATTCTAGTAAAAAGAAAAAAATATTTGTTTCATAATATTTATACATAAAAACACACAGGAAGATGGGGATAAAGAGAGAATGGTAGATCTGCAATCAATTACTTGTTGGCTGACGGTACTCCAGAATGACAGTCCTGGGAGTCAATCAGGCAAGTAGGGAAGGATCTAGGGATTTAGGACTGATTGCTGCAAAAATAACATGAATGTAGATGTGAAGATAAGAAAAATAAAATGTAATTTGACTGTCACTCTTCCCACATTAGGTTAATTCTAAAAGTAATTCTACATAGTCAATTGTCAACCCGTCTTTTTAGGAGTATCTAGGATTACATTATCTAATCTGTCCCTTCCTTATTTTTAGGAGATTTGGCTGCTATTTCTAACAGGTTGAGAGACCACGTAGAGGCTCCCTTGTTGGCTTGTGGTAAATATGTTTGAAACTCAGAGATGAATTCTGAATCGGAAGTTATGTAACATCGTTTTAACATCTGCTTTTCCATGCTGGGATGGGTCGGACGAGATTTTTTGAAGCAGTATCAGATGCCCTTCTTGTCACCAACCCATATTTTTTTAAAGTAAGGCAGTCTTTTCACATGCCGAACCATTGAGCTGAAGGTGTAAACAACTTGCATCAATTGCCTAAGCAATGTCAACAATGAAGACTACATGGAAACACGCATGCACACACATGGTAGGCTTCCTCTCAGTTTCTGTCTACCAATTTCAGCCACAAGGCGTTGTTTAGCCCAAGGCTATATAGTAGAAGTGGGATACAGCCTGGAACCACATGGTTACAAAACAAAATTATTAATCACACAGCCATGACCTATACTGTGGTAGTCAACTGAAAATATGACTAAAGATCATCAAGGTAGCCCTTGCATTGATCAGTAGTCCAACAGGCTATGCACTGGTTTCAAACTGAAACTGATGTGTACGCTGACCGACACAAGGCAGTTCTTTCAGATGTAGGTTGAGTTGAAGGAGCAAGCTGAGAGTCAAAGGTGAGTGCAAGCCCAGATTACCAAGTTATTTATAGCTTCATTGGTGTCACATATTTAGATGGTTCGTTCAAGCCATTATGCCTCAGTCAATGCTCATGCAAGGTCAGATTATCAAAACAAACTAATTGTAGTAAAATATAAAGAAACTTGTCAAAGATCAGTGGAGCACGCTAGAATCAGACATTCAGTCATAGCCCAGTGCTT
>JAOPJM010406723.1:0-11329 GCA_027124095.1 Muusoctopus leioderma | reverse complement strand
AGATTATTTTATTAAAAAATTCAAACCAAAACTGAACAATAGATAATATTATACGCACATATATGCATTTCGGTAGATACAGATGTATTTTTATATGTGTATGGTTGTGTGTGTGTGTTGCACATATTATATACGTAGGGGGATGGTGAGTATGTGCATGCGTGTGTGCATGCGCATGTGTGTGTGTGTGTGTGTGTCTATAGCAGGAACAGCTTTCCTTCAAATATTTTGTATTAAAAACACAAATGTTTCTGGGTTTAATATATATTATTTAGGTTATTTGCGTATTTCCTTATGAATCATTTCTGTTCTGTGTGTAAGAAAAGTATTACTAAATCCACTTGTCCATTATCGTTTGAATGCATTCTCGGTGTTCTTAGTATGAGAAAGGAGTGACATGTCGGCGTGCTTTGAAGTAGGTTGTAAACTGTCATAGCAATACTTATAAATTCGTCAACGCCGGATTCAAAAATTATTCAACGGTTATATCATGGTAGATTTCACAGTTAATTTCACGTATGCTGTATCCATGTGTTGATTTATGGTTTGTGGTGTGCATCGATGGTAAAGCGTCGATAGTTACACTTCGTATTTTTCTAAAATATATATATAATTGTAGTGTTGTCAAATATTGTTTTTCTATCAAATATTATTTCGTGTACTGTATTATTGCGTTGCAATGGCTCCTTGTTGTGAACGCATCGCCAACCTATGAAGGCATGTCATACGTGTGTGTCCAATGTAAACGTTTGGTTCATGAAGTTTGCATCATTTATGTTTACAATGCAATTTGTAAATTACATTGGTTTACTAAAGTACGTTCTGTGCTTTGCTAGATTATGGTGTCTTGTTGATGAGGAGATTTTTCATTCATTCTGTTTTGGAAATATATTCTAACTATGAGTTTATGTTTAGGTGTGATATAAATAGGCGCATATGGGTGTGTGGTTAAGGAGTTCGCTTCGCAACCGCATGGTTTCGGGTATGTGTCTTCTACTATAGCCTCGGACCGATCAATGCCTTGTGAGTGGATTTGGTAGACGGAAACTGTAGAGACCCGTCGTATATATATATATATATATATATATATATATATATGTATATGTGTTTGTATCTGTTTGTTTACTTCGTTCGTAACTTGTAACTGTAACTGTCTCTCTCTCTCCCTTTGTCACTGACACCGACGGTGAGCGTTTGTTGTGTTTCCTCATAAACAGACGTCCGGCCGTTTGGTGATCAGTGTTGGTGACAGGAAGAGCATCCGACCGTAAAAATTCTGCCTCAATAACTCTCTCCGTCCAACCCATGCTAGCATGGAAAATGGACGTAAAAAGCGATGATGATGATGATGAAGGAACCTAGGACTGCATTATGCAATGTGTCCTTTTTTGAAAACTATAGGGTGTGATTTGAGGGAATTTGGTTGGTGTTTCTAGCAGATCAAGTGATCACATAGAGGCTCCCTTGTTAGCTTGTTGCTGCTACATAACTGGTGAGGGTGTAGCTGGGGTTAATTAGTACTTTCCCTAAGAAGCAGTGTGAGTGTAGTAGCTATCACTGACCCATTAGCTGCCACCATAGTGGCTATAGATATCATTTCACCCCTGTTGCTGCCATGACACCTGTATATAGGCATAACTACATTACTATAATCATAACTACACTACTGTAGTCATCACTATATTACTATAGTCATCACTACACTACTATAGTCATCACTACACTACTATAGTCATAACTACATTACTATAATCATAACTACACTACTATAATCATAACTACACTGCTGTAATCATCACTATACTACTATAGTCATCACTACACTACTATAATCATAACTACACTACTATAGTCATCACTACACTACTATAGTCATAACTACACTACTGTAGTCATCACCACTGCTGTAGTCATCACTATACTACTATAGTCATAACTACACTACTATAGTCATAACTACACTACTATAGTCATCACCACTACTATAGTAATAACTACACTACTATAGTCATAACTACACTACTATAATCATAATTACACCACTGTAGTCATAACTACACTACTATAGTCATCACTGTATTACTATAGTCATCACTATACTACAATAGTCATCACTACACTACTATAGTCATCATTATACTACTATAGTCATCACTATACTACTATAGTCACTACACTACTATAGTCATCACTACACTAATATAGGCATAACTACACTACTATAGGCATAACTACACTACTATAGTCATAACTACACTAACATAGTCATCACTGTATTACTATAGTCATCACTATACTACTATAGTCATCACTACATTACTATAGTCATAACTACACTAATATAATCATCACTATACTACTATAATCATCACTATACTACTATAGTCATCACTACACTACTATAGTCATCACTACACTACTATAGTCATCACTATATTACTATAGTCATCACACACTACTATAGTCATCACTACACTACTATAGTCATCATTATACTACTATAGTCATCATTATATTACTATAGTCATCATTATACTACTATAGTCATCACTACACTACTATAGTCATCACTACATAATTAGAATGAAGGTTCTTTAGTTAACACCATATTACTACAACCACTCCTCTGTAGCTCCACTGTATGACTATATCTGCCATCTCACTTCTATAGCCACCACTATAGTAATCAGTACATCATTACAACCACCCTCTATAGCTGCCACCACTGCATCCACACTTTGGTAGTACCACCTCATCCAGTACAGTCCCCACTACATCACTCTATTTGCCTTTATATCTCTACCACAATCACAAGTTAGTACAGTTATTGCTGTTGTTATTACAGTTGTTGTTGTAGTTAGTACAGCTGTTGTCAGTACAGTTCAGATGTGGGCATTTGTTATTCAGTTTCTCATTAATTATCTGATTATTAACAGAACCTTGTTCTATATATTGCAGGAGCTGTAGTTAAGCCATCACATGTAAGAGAGTCTAAGACAGAGATGGGATTGAAATCTGATTCTGTGGGAATGATGGAAATAACTGACAGCCGTCATTTCATGCCAGATCTTTCTGTGGACTGTAAAGGTTCTTTATTATATGACATCACCCCAGTGCCAAGGAGAGACTCTAATTTTACCAAAAATGATCATTACAAGTCAATGAAGCAACCTCATTTGTCATCACCATGTCACAGTGCTCGTGAAAGGTTTGATTTACATCATAATATTCTACCACTTCGTGAAAGAATCAATATTTTATCGGAAGGAGAAGAGAGAAGTTTGAATCGAAAGCGAGATTGTAATGCCACTGACCATTCTGTTGACCATACCATAAATAAGGTTGCAGACCACAGTCAGAACTTTAGAGTTCTTCAACAAATAAACATGGAGAATAATAAACATGGACTTAAGGATTGTCATACCAGAAATACAAATACCATTTTACTGAGAAAGTCCAGAGAAGTTACCAAACCCATGGACAATACAGATTTACATTGGTCACTATTTCCTGAAGATAACAGGGTCACTGTAAATTCTGCTGGTACTGCTATTGCTAATTGTGGTGATGGTGATAGTGAGGATGTCAGTGGTGATGTTGATACTAGTGAAGATTATCATGACAATGGTGATGACAGTTGTGATGATATTAATGGTGATAGTAATGGTAATTTTATTGAAGATTCCAATTCATTGGTTTTTTCACCCTTTATTGATTCAAAAAGTTCAATGACCTTATTTTTGGCATCGACCCAAGAAGAAAGTTGTTCTTCTGATGTCAATCTAACATTTGACTTTGAAGATTCTGAAAGACTTATCTCAGAGCCTGTCTCTTCTCTTGTTTTTCTAGAAGATAGTTTTTCATTGAAGACTGATCCAATCAGTTTGGATTCCGAGAGTTTATATCTCACTCAAACTCAATCTGAAATTGACTCTCCATCACTAGAAGATTTTACATTTCATTAGAATATGTGACGATTCCATAAGTAATTTAATTTTTTCTTTTTGATAAAATTTGAATCTAAATACTCTGAAGACTTGAGAAAAAAGTGAAAAAATACTGGAAATATTATTTTAAAATTATTTTCACAGTTTTCACTCCTTCATTGTTACTGCACACATTACTGAACAGTTGCCTCTCAATTCTCTATGTGAAGACCAACAGTTGCCTCTCAATTCTCTATGTGAAGACCAACAGTTGCCTCTCAATTCTCTATGTAAAGACCAACAGTTGCCTCTCAATTCTCTATGTAAAGACCAACAGTTGCCTCTCAATTCTCTATGTGAAGACCAAATGTCATTGAGATGAAGTTGATTTAATTATATCTACTTACTCCATTCTTTTTTACAGTCCTAAATCAGTTCAACATTGATGTTGAGATGTTTAGGTCACAGTTATGTTGTCTATGGAATAGTTTATATTATTCTGTTGCATTATAAATTGACACAGAAGTAAGAGCACTCAGAATGATTCTTACTGGTAACAAGCTTCAACTCTCTAGGCCTGTGGTTCAAATTTCAACTATGCCAGTTTAACCTTTCATTTTCTCAGCATTGGCAAACTAAGTGGCATGTGTGTCAACTAGAATATAGGAGGGATTCTAATATGTCAGGGTGTCTAGCCAAACTTAGTCCTCGATGCAGCATGTTTGTGGTGGTTCATGGATGCAACGTTGAACCCCACCAGTGCAATCTCTGAGAAAACAAACCCGCAATGACTTCTCACTCTAATCCAGAGCCAATCAGGAACAAATTATCTGCCAACTGTTTGATACTAAGGTAATGTCATCAAATAGAGGTTCTATTTCCATGAGATGATGTATGAACCAGAAAGATGAAGAACAAAAGGAACTTCTATCAAGTCATTGTATTGTTATTAATATTAGGGTGGCAGTAGAGTGGCAGACAAAATGTTACATCTCTGTGTGTTCTGGCTTCAAATCCTGTCAAAGTCGACTTTGCCGTTCATCCTTCTGGAGTTGATAAAAGAAGTATCAGTTGAGTACTGGAGTTGATTTAATCGACTGTACCCTCCCCCCAAGTTTGAGGCCTTGTATCTATGTTAGAAATCAATATTTAGGACAGCGGATTGGCAGAATCAGTAGAATGTTGTACAAAATGCCTTGCTGTATTTCGTTACACCTCTACATTTCAAATCCTTCCAAGTTCAACTTTGCTTTCATTCTTGTAGGGGGTCAATAAAATAAGTACCTGTCAGGAACTGGGGTCGATCTTAATTGACTATAGGCATCAGGCCTCACAAAATTTGAGGCCTATGTTCTAAATCAATATTACCACTGCCATGTTGCTAAAGAATGGGTCTTTACATTTGCTTGTCTCAGATTTTTGGCAATAACATCACTTAATTCCCCTCTCAGTCTTTCTTTAATTCTAGATATATCTCATAGGGTAAGAACAGGGTTATATTTATTTCATGCCAAAGTATGAAGGTATTGTAAGTGAGAGGTGTCAACTGTCTCAGCTGACCAAAAATAACTGTATTGTAATGTAAAACAATGAGTTGAGTGTAGTTGTATAGAGAAACATGAAGTCTAATGGGTGTAAGGTTTATTTTAATGTTTGTATGAGAAATAAAGAGATTGAAAAAAGTTTATTTAATTTTTTTATGAAGAAATAATGTTGTTATAATGTTGTATCTGTTTAACAATGTTAAATTTTATATTATTGTTGTATAGTAAAATATACACACATGCTCACATTCACACAAACACACCTATGCATGCATCCTGTATGTTTTAGACTGATTTACAATCATACTAGCATATTTTGGAGGATTATTTTACAGATTTGTACTTTGTTATTTGCATATTGTCAGAATAATCAGTTTTACAAGTGAAGTGGAACCTGTTCTGAGCAAGTCAGACTGAATCAGAGTTAGGTGCCTTCTGCCTAGGGCTAGAACTCAATGGATAGAAGATGATTTGAAATATGGATTATCATGTCAATAGTTTAGTAACTTGACGTCACAGCCATCATGTTTCTGACATTCAAAATATACATTATATATATATACGTGCACGCGCACATGCACACACATATGCATATATGGTTGTAGAGGTCAGCTGCCCAGTAGATGTGAATGTATTGTCTAAAGTTGTGGCAAAAAGAACATCTATGTTGAATCAGTGTTGAACTTATAGCTCCTGTATCCTGGCTATAGATTCTCATTTGTACCTATTTTCATAGGTGTTCTGTAACAACAGATTTACATAAAAGTTTGGGAATGCTGTGGTTTAAAAAACAAACAAAAACAAAGTGACTCATATTCTCCAAATCCATAACGGCAAACTTTACTATAGGAAAAGATTTACGTTTCGAGACATGGGACCACCAGAGGTGAAGAACGTTTTTCTGAGGTCAAATAAGCAATAAGTAATTTCAATTTAGCCGACAAAAAAACTTAGCGGTGTAGTTATGGACTGTGTGCCATTTATTGTGGGATCACAAAAACGACTTGTTACTTTAATCAAGAAAGAATTGGAGAACCGTCAACTGGATTCTAATACTGCAATAGATTATCATTTTTTTTATTTCCCAATAAAATGTATGTGTACATTCTAAGAATAAACAGTGTGATGAAAGTGGAAACAAAATGTATCAACTTCATAAAAGAAAAATAAGGAATTGAACTACAGAGAATTTAGAGAGATGTTGAAGAACCTCGAAGTGTAATATGGTGATAATATTGTACCATTGTGAGGTTCCTTGGCTAAGCAAAGGGCGCATGCTCAAGCAGCATTTCAATGAGCTGAAAGATGATGTGAAACACTTCATTTATGGTAATAGAAAACTAAAAGTGGTTATGGCTTTGGCCTTTTTTTTGTCAATATCACTAGCCATATAAATGATCTAAGTTTGAAATTACGAAGGCCTAATCAACTTTTTACCTCTCTTCTTGCCAATATCAGGAATTTTGAATCAATGCTGTAATTGTTCGCAACTCAACTGAAAACAAAAACCCACTTCATTTTCCAACACTGAAATAGCAGAAACCAGAATTGATAGTGGAGTATGCTGCAGGGTGTTTCAATCTTTAGGATCAATTTCAAAAGAGGTTTCGAAATTTACAAAATCATGAGCTTGAGCTACGAATATTCAAAACTCCGTTTGATGTGATGCCAAATGAAGCTTCTGATTTCTTGCAACTCGAGTTAATTCATTTACAATGTGATAATATTTTGATATTCAAGATTAATAGTTTATCTAATTTTGAATTTTATAAATCCTATGTAGGTACTGAAAAATATCCACTTTTGAGAAATCACGCATTAATAATTGTATCACTGTTTTCTACCACTTACTGATGTGAACAGTTTTTCTCAACATTAAAGTTAGCCAAGAACCACTTGCGTGCTAATTTTATGAATAATAAATCTTGCAAACTAACTCAGAATTGCTGCATCATCAGTCTCATCTAACATATCTGAGCTTTCCCAAGTAAGCAGAACCACCCTTCTTGTTAAGATGCAAGGCAAGAAGTTTCAGTAAGTTATACCATGTGGTGTCTTTGATGTTTCATTATTTAAACCATTATAACTATTTATCATAACATTTTAATTAATCTTGTTTAGTGTGATTGCATGTAGACCTATAAATTTGTAAAATTAAAAATTCATTATTTTTCTTAGCACAGAAGCAGCCCCACAGATTCTTCTGCACTTGCAATTCTCTCATGGTACTAAAAACGACCCCCTCCCTGCCCTAGATAATGTATCTAGGGCCACATCATCCAATGTGCATATCCACTTTCTAAGGCTGTAGGGTGTAATTTGAGGGAGATTTGGCAGGTATTCCATCAGAACGAGTGACTACATAGAGGCTCACTCCTTGGCTTGTGTTTTAAAAAAAGTTATATAACCAAGTAGAATTATAATGTTTTGCCATGTATATTATCGGTGTCCCAACTCAGCTAGAATGTTTTATACTAAATATGAAGCATTAATTACAAGTATAGAGCCAGCCTAACTTATGTAGATAGAGTTTCGTGTCCGAAATTTAAAGAATTTAACAATAAACAACAAAACATGAGTATTGTATAATGTGCAGTATAAAGTTATACATGAAGACGAAGTTTCAGCTGTTGGTGTTCATCCAGTAAGCTGTGAAAAGGAGACTTGCACACAAACACACAGATATAAAAGTTCGTAGAAGAAAATTAAATTATAGTGAGTTGATTTGCCGCCAAGAGTGAAAATCTAACGTTTCGGACACTTGTCCTTCTTCGAAGAGAGAGAATATAGACGTTTTAATACTACGGCCACAAAATTGCGAATGAGAAATAAAAGTGAAGGAGTGATGTGGAAGGGTAGGAGTCCGTAGGTTTGTCGTAGACTGTTGTAGGGAGGTGGAGAGTGTCGATAGAAACAGATGTCTAGGAAGTTGTTGGAAGTATCAGAGATAATGGAAGTGAATTCCAGTGTGGAGTGGAAATTATTGATGTAGGATATGAAAAGTGTGAGTTGATCTCTGGTGAGTGTCGGCCCAGTAAACTGGGTGAACATTTAGATTTCAACGTGGTCAACGAACAGTTTGGTATAATTGGTCCCATCTTAGTGCCCATGGATAATCCACTCACTTGTTTGTAGAAATCCACAGAAAAGGGGAAGCAATTTAAAGTACGGACGAGTTCAGTGAGGAAGAGAGGTGTAGAAGTAATGGGTTCAAGTGTGGTGTGGCGGTTAATAAAATATTTGAGAACAGGCCGTCATCATGGGAGAGAACGGTGTGCAAGGATTTTACGTCCATAGTAAAGAGGAGTTTGGAGGGTCCAGAAGGAAAGGAAAAGGAGTTGAAGAAGTAGAGGGCGTGGTTGGTGTCCAGCAACAAAGGTTGGTTGAGGTAGCTAGAGATTAGTTCGGTGGGGGAGCTGTAAGCAGAGAAGATTGGACGACTTGGGAGTGTTGGGCTTGAGGATTTGGGGGAAGAAGTAGATAGTGGAAGTGCGGGGCGTTTTGAGGATGAGGTTGGTAGTTGTAGGAGGATGCAGAGGGGGAAATGAACTGGTGCACCATGGTGGAGCCTAGCTTTTGATTTATAAAGGTACTATCTCTGGGTAGTTTCTGGTAGAATCGGTATATATATATATATATATATATATATAAAGTTGACGAAGGTTTTCCTCCTTGATCAGTACGCAAAACCATTATTGTTTCGGCTTTGTTTGCCGGCTTGATGACAATGTCATGTCGGCGACGGAGTTGACGGAGTGCGACGAGCTCCAGACGAGAAATGTTAAGACGCCTCTTTCATTTTAGGAAGTCGAAACGATCTAGACCATGATGATGTTTGTGTAGGAACAGGTTCAACGAATTGTACTGGCTCAAGCTAGGTGTCCAGTTGGAACGACGCAAGCTCTGTGAAACAGTCCGAAATCGGACTATACTATATATACTTGTGTATAAGTCGCATTGGTAGATACGTCGTACCCCATTTTACATACAACGTTCTTGGCTCAATACTTACTTGCATATAAGTAGCAGGCTGTATTTATCAATACTACTTGGATGAAATTGCTATCAAAATATTCAAGACTAAATATATTTCCCCCCATAACATATCTAATAAAACTACATGTAAACTCTTTGGTAGCTCTTAACAAATTAAACTCATGTTAATGAACTCTGAACTCTCTATATTGAATAATTCTATTTTATTTATTTAATCACATGTAACAACATATTTGATCACATGCAATAACAAAATAAGCAACACACTCCGGGTGCCCTGGCATGTGCACACCATCCCTCCATATTTTAATTATATAAAATACATTTTATGGTGTAAAACACATGTTTGACGGGACAAGCGGAAATTACACGTTTTATAAATGTTCTTATTTCTGTTTTGATGCATTCATTTATAGATCTTCATAACATTGTCTTATTACGTTAAAGATTTCGACTATGACTTCGATTTCGTTAAATAGTTAAGGTTGTTCAAAGCGTAACACTCGAATTTCTTTCATTATGTTAAAGATTTCGATTTCATTCCGTAGTTAAGGTTGTTAAAAGCATAACGCTTGAAAACACGAAGGTCGGGACAAGCAGAATAATATCATAGATATCTTGATTATTTACTAGTAAATGAATGGTTAAAGTGTGCTATTACAGTGTGGAATAAAAACTATATTTCATGGACTGCTTGCTTTGGTATATAAAATGCTGTGATGTAATATGTTTTTAACAGAAATATATTCATGTAATGTTACTTTATTTTTATTTACTTACTAATTATAATTATTCATCAACAACACATGTCATTTAAATCCATAAACAATGTGATAGTCAAACAAATGAAGTTTAGTATAAACTATAACAAGAAATATACCATAGGTACAACATAGTATAGCTCAATAATCTTTTTGTCAAGTAACGCAAGAAAAACTTAAACATTTTTCAACACCATTGTCACTCTTGAAAACTCGCATCATTACATTACCACCAAGATCTGTCCCAGTGGAATAATAATCATCCAATTCAACATCTGTTAAAGTAGAGCTGTCCATGCTGTCCTCTTGCTCACACTCCTGAATGAATTCTTCGAATATTTTTCATCCCCAGTCCCATCCAGTGCATTTCAAATACTACACTTTTTGAAAGACTTTACAATCATATCATTAGGTATGTTCTCCCAAGTGCTTTTCACCCACCTAACAACTATGTCTAGACCTGGTCGTTCTAAAGTAACCCCTTCTTTAGTTCCTTGTTTAGCGAAGCCATCTATGTATTCCACGACTTTCTGATATGCGTTTAAAAAGGCTTATTGAGCGAAACATCCAATGGTTGTAGAATTGACATACATCCTCCTGCAATAACAACTTGCCTTTCGTTTCATTTCAGTTTTTGTTTAATAGATTCACACAAATGTGCACGGAATTGATCCCACACTAGCAACGATGTTGGTTCAAGTAGAAATCTAGGCCATTTTAACCATATTTCGTCTAGCCAAACATGTGTTAAATTTTCGTCCATCCATCATTTAGGGTGCACTTTGACTAGCACACCATTTCGAATATTATCCTTTGGTATAGTTTTCCTTTCAAAAATTACCATAGGTTTTAACTTAATTCCGTCAGCCATGGAAGCGAAAACTTGCGTGAAATGTTGCTCGTAGCCTGTGGTTTTGACACTAACAGTGTGGTGTCCTGTGGTTTTGACACTAACAGTGTGGTGTCCTGTGGTTTTGACACTAACAGTGTGGTGTCCTGTGGTTTTGACACTAACAGTGTGGTGTCCTGTGGTTTTGACACTAACAGTGTGGTGTCCTGTGGTTTTGACACTAACAGTGTGGTGTCCTGTGGTTTTGACACT